>JAASFI010000006.1:0-115963 GCA_023333705.1 Globisporangium viniferum | reverse complement strand
TGCGTCGTCTACGCATTCGGCATGTGCGTCGTCGAAGCGGTCTCGGGCGAGGCGCCGTGGGGAAACGTGTCAAGCGGGGTCGTCCGCGTGCTCGTGGGCATCGGCCACGCCTGACCAAGCGACCCGAGCGCATGAGCAGCGCGCAGTGGCAGTTGGTGGAGCAGTCAAGTATAAGAGCAGAAACCACCATGTCATTTTTTGAACAGGACTTCACTCGACAAGATGTACATTCCATTTTGTCAATCCAGGACCAGGTCGAAATGACAAGGTCTCAGTTGTCAGCATGGCTACATTTCTTTTTACGACATGGGAGATCGGTCCTCTGGATCTACGCTGTCGAGTCGGTCTCCCACGCAAAGCCCTCGCCTGGTTCCTCTGGATGGGTTCGGTCGGTACCAGCCGCCTCTTCCCCTCTCGCACTAGAACCATCGCCCCAAGCATCCTCGTCATCCTCCTCATCGTCACTATCATCATCATCGTAATCGAAGGCGCTGGTGATGTCGATCCGCCCCTGACCTTTCGCTTGCGCCAGCCTCAGGGCGATCTGATCGTAGAGCTCCTCGGCGCGCTGCAGGTTCTCCGTTCCGGAGCTGCTCATGAAGAGCTTGTAGAGCTCATTGCGGAGCTCCAGCAGCCGTGTCGCTGCCGCCGTTGGATCGCCACTGGGGGACTCGTAGATCGCCTCCAGCGCTCTCTCAAACTCGGCTTCCTGGGTTCTCCACTTGAGCGCGAGCCGCATCCACTGCTTGTCTTCATTCTGTCCGCGGATTGACTGGTTCTTGCTTTGTCCCCCAGCGCCCCTAGCGATGTTCATATCTCGCGGACGGAAGTTCGAGATGCTCAGCAGTCCGTTGCGCAGCATCAGCAGCACAACCGACGCGAACACGCGCGGCGGCATCCACTGCTGCAGGCTTCGCTGCTTGAGCGCGTTGTGGAAGATGTTGGTCAGCTCGCGCTCCGTGGGGCCAAGTGAGTACGACAGCAGCGTGTCGACAAACAGCGTGTCACACAGCAGCTGAGGAGGGGGATGAGGAGCTCCAGGGTAGTCGAGGGCCGTACTGGAGCCCATTGTTGCTGTTGCCGTAGCTGCTGAATACAACTCACGGGCCCAGCGAGTGAACAGGTGGAAATGGCTCATCTCGGACCGGTATTTGACCAACAAGTCGACGAAATCATCGAAATGCACCCACTTGACTTGCACCAAAGCATCGCCCCCCATCGCCTGGTAGGATCCAGGCACTGGGGGCTTCTGGTGGTGGTGCCGACGCACGAGGGGGCTGCGAGCCGCGACTGCGTGGAACTGCTTTGAGTGGAACTGATTGATGTTCGACGGCCGCACCATCGACCCCGGAGGGAGGTTCGCAAGCGGTCGAGGCAATGACGCAACTGGTGGTCGTCTAGTACACTGAGAGTCGTCAGACGGATCAAGACCAAGACCTTTGTAGGCGTATGCTGGATCTTCCCTGTGCCTCCCATGAGCGTGAGGATCCACAGTGAGGTAGTACCCGCTGAGAACGGCCTCAAACTGACTGTAGGCACTCGACGGCTGGTAGCGTTTGTAGACTGTGTTCTCGATCTCCACTAAACCAGCGTCGGCATTTTGAATCGCGGCTTCGTCGTCGATGCGGAAGAGCGACTTCGCGACGCGCAGCGCCTGCGGGAGCTCAATGAGCTCTCGCATCGTCTCGGGATGGAACACTGGCTGGCGACGCTCAGCTGCTGCTGGTGGTGGGGACCCAACTGACGTAGAGAAGACACCGCCATTGTCGCCGCCTTGAGACGCGAAAAGCCGACACACGCAGAAGAAAAGCAACTCGTCGTGGGACTTTTCGAGGTTCAAAAAAGCGTGAAACCGGTTCACGTCCGGGTCGATGGCTTTGAAATTGTCGACACACGTCGAGAGGTTCGCGATCGCGCTGCTCACGAGATGCTTGAGCCCCGACTGGCAGTGGAAGTGTTCGTGGATGATCTCCGCCAAGCTGATCGACGCCAGCGACGCCATCACTGGGTCATTCGGAACGCCTAGTGATGATACGCCGCCTCCACTGCCGCCATGAATGCGACGCTGATGGTGATGATGGTGATCGTGCCACTCGTCAATCGACATGGCGAGCGAGCAGCGCTCTCTCACAAAGCGCTGCAGCGACCGCAGCGGCAGCTCCTTGAGTTTCCCGACGATCGTATCGTAGGCGTCGCTGATGAACTGCTTGAGCCAGACAAACTTCTTCTTTGTGTCGCGCGAGGACGCCAGCAGTTCGCTCAGAAGCTCCGCATTGCGCGTCTGGGTCGACTCGCTCTCGTTCAGCTGGATCACATTCAGCTCGGCGTTCCAGCGCGTCTCGTCCAAGTCAAAGTCGCCATTGTGCTGCTGCGTCTCTTTCCACTCACTTGAAGCAGCTGTTGTCGGGTCAGATGGTGACGCCATGCTACTCGGTCGACGACCACCGTCACTGGTCGTAAGAGCAGGATGGATCATCACCACGCTGTCTCTGTTCGTGCCGCATCTGTTGCTGTTGCTGTTGCCGTTGCCGCTATGGCTGACGCTCGCTCTGTGCTCGCGGCTGGCGCTGCTCTCCTGCTCATTCAGGTCTGCAAACACGTCGAACGGCAGAAAATGAAGGTCGAGCGACGACGTGGAGGTCGACTGCGACAGAGCAGTGAGCTCAGCTGGTGTTGCAGCATTGGCGGTGTCTTCCCCTTTGGTCTGAGGGATGTCACCGTCAAGAAGAGTGTCTTCATATCCTGAAGAGGACTCTCTGAGCGAAGCGATTGCTGCGTGGAAGAGACGCACCAGCTCCTCTGCTTGCTTGATCTTGTCCTTGATCTGCCTGTTGGGATCTCCGTCACCACCACCATTCTCACCTGCTTCGTGGTTGGCATTGCTGGCATTTTCATACCTGGGGCTACCATCAGGTGTGGGGCTCGATTCGCGATCAGTAGACTTGAATTGAGTGCTGTTGTTGCTGTTGTTACTTGCAGCTTTGTCACGAGACTGGAGCCCGGAGATCGCGTTCGCCAGATCGCTGAACTTGCTGAGGAAACTCATCAGAGTCGCAGTCGGATCTCCTCGTGCTCGTTCAGCAAAACCCACAGTATTATGACCGTCTCGTAGCGCTTCGCTACCTTCTGGAGTTGCCGAGAGCTCATTCGAGCGTCCATCGTCCAGCCCTCTCTGCTCACTTCTGCTCGCTCTCAGAGCCGCAGCTGCAGCCGCCGCCGAGCGCTTCAGCTTCCTGTTTTCCTCTTTTTTCTGCTTCAGCAGGTACGAGCGCACGTTCGCCTGGAGCAGCTCGATCGCCGCCGCCTCCTTGCGTCGCTTCAGGATCACTTGCACGACTGCACGTCGATGCAGCGCGAGCTGCCGCTGTCGGAACCCGCGGTACGAGCGCTGGATCTCGAGCGCGGCGATGTGTTTCTCCTCACGTAGTGCCAGACGGTGCTGCTCCTTGCGCAGGTGGTACTTGTGGTACGCGCTTTGCAGACGCGCGGCCGCGAGGTGCTCTTCGCCGATGGAGTCGCGCTTCCGCGACCGGCGGATCGCGCCAAGCTGGCGGCAGTTGCGCCGCCGCTGTCGACGCCACTCACGCTCTTCTTCGTCCTCGCCGCAGTCGTCGCTATTAGAGCCATCGTCCTCGTCACTGTCATCGTCTTCGTTGTCTTCACCACCATCGGAGCCATCGGCAGCACATTGGTCCTCTTTCTGGTACTCGCACCAGCGCCACCGCTTCCTCTCTCTTCTTCTTCGTCTGGTCCTACTACTACTGCTACTGATTCTCACTCGCTGCTGCTCGCTCACGAGCGCTTGCTCCTGGATCGACTGCGCGCGAAGCGCCTGCTCCAACAGCGAGTCGTTCGAGCGCAGTGCCTGGTCGTGCTGCGAGACGAGGTCGCTGATCTGCGTCTGCTGCTTGTCCACGCGCGTTTGCAGCTCCACCACGTGCGCGACCATCCGTCCCAGCGCCGCGTCGTAGTGCTCGCGGATCTCGAGCAGCAGCTCGCTCTGCTCTCTGCAGATGCACTTGATCTGCCGGATGAGCTCGTGGAAGCAGAGCGAGTAGACGCGGGACTCGGCTTTCGTGAACTCCACAGCCTGCAGCAGCCCCTTCTGGTCCTCCGATGAGGAAGAACTGGGAGCAGCATCGAGCAGCGCCGCGCGCATCTTCGCCAGCGTCTGTCGGAGAAAGAGCACTTGCTGCCGCGTCCGTGGGGACAGCGCGGGGAACACGAGCGTCTCCCAGAGGCTCTTGTGCGTGAGGAAGCGCGATTGGTACTGCGCCGGCGGGAACTGCGTCACGGGCAGCACGGCGTGCGTCTCGAACACAAAGAACTCGCGCGGGATCATCGAAATGTCCTCCAGCGCGGTCTTGCTGGGTGGAGGTACTGGTACTGGTGCTGCTGCTGCTGCTGATGATGATGTCATTGGTATTGCGTCTGCTGTTGGGCTCCGGAACAGACTGCTGCTGTTAGAATAGTCATTGCGAGACGTGTGAGCTGCTACAACCGAGTCCCTTGGTCCATTGGCGCCTGATGAACTGCTGCTGGTGGCTGAATGGAGCAATGTGGCAGTCTGTCGACGGGCAGTGAGTGGCGAAACTGTGGAGGCAGTGGCGATAGAGCTTCTCCCGTCGATCCGCCTGCGCGAGAAGAAGCTGCTCTCCTTGCTCTCTGCGAGGTTGAGCGGCGGAAGCATCGGGGCTCTTGCTATCACAGCGAATGAGAGAGGGTTAATGGCTCACAGGTACACCTACCTCATGCGCGTAGATCAAAGAAAAGGATAGAGACAAGCAACGCAACGCAGATGAGAGAAAAGGGAGGGCATTCGATCCTATAAACAAACCTTTTTCTTCTTCTTGGAGGTGCTGCTGCCTATATTTACACTCGGAACTCCACTTGTCGTTGGCTCCGCTCCTCCGGTAGCCGCTGCTGGTGTTGCTGCTGCTGACTCTGCTGTTGTTGTTGCCGCTGGTTCTCGAGAACGAAGCCCTGGCGCGGCGGTGCCTGTGAGAACTGGGAGCTGCTGAAGAGCTGCGCCATTTTCTGTTGGAACCGGAGCGCGTAGGGCTTGGGCGCCATGGCCGACACGCCGCGCGCCGACTTGCGCAGCACGTGCACTTTGTACACGCGCTCGGCCTGCTTGCCCAGCGTCCACTGCTGCAAAATGTCCACGAGGCCAAAGTAGAACGCGCTCGGCCCCGACACCTGGTGCGCGCGGTAGCAGTGGCTCTGGCTGTAGACACTATTATTACTGCCGCCATTGTGAGGCAGGCGGTCCTGTTGTTGTTGCTGTTGTACAATCTTTTCAGGTTCTCCAAAGACCTCCTCCGCCACTTCGCCCTCTTCCACTCCGTCGTCGTCCTCCAGCGACGGCTGCTCGACCAGAATGTGCACAAACTCCTTGTCCTTCGTTGCAGCAGCGTCGACGAGCTGTTTTCCCGCGTTTGGCGTCTCGCGCTCGAGCTCTGGGGGATTCGTGCTCGTCCTCATCCTGTTGTTGTTCAGCTCTTGCTGCTGCTGCTG
This sequence comes from Globisporangium viniferum, assembly GCA_023333705.1. Taxonomy (NCBI): domain Eukaryota; phylum Oomycota; class Peronosporomycetes; order Pythiales; family Pythiaceae; genus Globisporangium; species Globisporangium viniferum. Next base: position 110,446 of record JAASFI010000006.1, on the reverse strand, counting down.
CTGCTGCTGCTGGGTCTTGCTGCTCTGCTTCGTCGTGATCTTGAAGTGCGAGTAGTGCGTGCCGATGAGCAGACTGTAGTCCATGATGCCCATGCTCGCAAGGAAGTTGCTGTCGCGCGTGAGCTGCTTGAGCAGCTTGCTCGCCGTGCCCGGCTCGAGCTTCAGGCGCTTCTTCAGGTCGTTGTCGCGCAGCGTGATGTCCGGGTAGTGGTCCGAGCCGCCCATGGTGTCGCAGGGCACGACCTCGGGGTCGCCAGTCGTCCCACCAACGACGCTCCCAAACTTGAAGAACCGGTTGCACTTGGAGCACCGGTACGTCTCGCCGAGCACGCACGCCGGCGCGTTGCGGTCGACCCACGAGCCTTTGATGTCGTAGCGGCGGTGGATCGGCTCCGAGGTGCTCAGGATGTTGCCCATGACCACAAAGTAGAAGATCTGGCCGTACATCTTCATCGCGTGGAAGCCAAAGAAGCGCGGCAGCAGCGTGTTCGGGTTCCACTTGAGGTACCGCAGGTAGGACGGCAGCAGCTCGAGCAGCACGGACTTCTCGTCCGACGTCATGCTCTTCACCAGGTACTTGCGGTCGCACGTGTTGAACACGAACGCGCCGCTGCGGCCCTCGCTGATGCGCTCGTTGATCGTCGAGCGGAACGCGTACATGTACTCGGCGTCGTCGATGCCGTAGAGCAGCCGGATGGACGCGAACACGCGCGGCTGGAAGTCGTAGAACTGCATCTCCTTCATCGCCACGGGCAGGAACGAGAAGCGCGGCGTCGACGTCTTGTCGCGTCCCGCCTCGACCACCTGGATGACCGAGTTGCGCTTCGTCGCGCGCACAAACGACTCGGACGAGCTCATCTTGAGCAGGTCACGCTGCTTGGAGCGCTCCCAGTCGAGACTGAACGTCTGGTTCGACTGGATGCGCTGGTTCATCAGGTGGAAGTGCTCCACGGACTCGATGATACCGGACGTCGCCATGTGGATCATCTGCTTGCGCAGCGCCGTGTTGAGCTGCGGGTTGAGCAGCAGCAGCTCCTGCTCTTCCTGCTGGCGCAGTCTCGAGTCCAGTGACGACGACGACGTCGACACGTCGCTCGATGAGAATGAACCCGAGAACTTGGACAGTGAGGATCTTTGGCCGTACTTCTTCGGACGCAGACACAGTGACGACAGATACGGCGCGTTCACGACGAGCCACACGATGATATTCACGCAGCCGCGCGCGGCGTGGAAGAACGCGCTGATGTTGATGAGCAGCTTGAACGTGTCGGTCGCCAGGCGGTGCTTCATAACCGCGAGGTTCACGAGCGCGAACAGACACAGGATCGCGAACGACCACGAGATGTAGATCGCGCACGTGAAGATGCCGTTCGAGAGGATGCGGCGGCGCACGTCAAAGGTTTCTTCGAGCCCGCGGCGCAGCCGGCGCTGCACAAAACTGATGCAGAACACGCCAAAGACCAGGTAGACGAGCACCCAGACGTGGTAGAGGATCCAGCGGTGCCAGAAGAAGCCCGGCATGTTCGTGTTGTGGTGGAACCAGAAGAACCGTTGGTCCTCCTTCGCAGTGAGCCGGCAGTCCTTGTTCGGATCGCTCGCGCACCCATCGTCCACGCCGTCGTCCAGGAACCAGAGGATGAAGCCGCACACGGTCCCGCTCAGCACCGCGTAGACCCAGTAGACGCGAAAGTTGTACGCGTACGACGTGAACGGGTTCGTGATCGACTGCACGAGGTCGATCGGGATCGCGAAGAACCAGAACTCGCCGCACACGAGCAGCGCCTGCGTCAGCGCCGCGATCCTGAACGGCAGCACCACGGGCTTGGACGCGTACTCGGTCGCGCAGTACTGGAAAATGTAGAGCCCCGCGAGCAGGAGGTCGACCAGGCTGTAGTTGGTTGTTTGCAAGCACCACACAATGACCATGTCAGTCAGTACGATAGCGACCCCTTCCTTAATAAGCCGCAAGCCACGCACATTATCGTACCTCTTGCTGAAGATGAGCGGGTTCGGATGCGACCGCACCGTGCGGCTCCTGGCGTAGCAGAGGATGACCACGAGCGAGAACATGCACGACACGAGCGCGCCGAGGAAGAGGATCTGGTCCGTGTCGAACGTCGCTGTCACGGTGTTGCAGATCGCCAGGACGACTCCGGCCAAGCCCAGCAGGAAGAGAACCCCAGCGAGCACGATAAGTAGCGGGATGCGCGGCATGCGACTACAGCAACCGGCGAGGAGATTTCGATCCGAGAGGGAGGAGAGTGAGGACGCGTGCTTCTGCTGGAGACGACGCTTCATGAGCTGCTGTTGCTGCTGCGTCTGCTGCGGCTGGAAGTGCGCGCACGGCCTCTGGAAGCGCAATTGCTGCTGTTGAAGTCCTGCAAAGTCTTCATTCTGCGACCTGCTGCCGCGCGGCTCGCTTGTCAATGAGATCGAGCAGAACGTGGCACTGGATAGCATAACGACAGAGCAATCGAGGACGAGGTTGTTAGTCCAGAAGTCAATCAGCACATACACACACCCTGCATAACAAGCGCGCCACTCACTATTCTCTATCGCGGATGATGCCGCTGCTGTCGCGCGGGAGCAGGATCTTTGGAGAGTGTCCACGCAGCGTGCGCACCATGTCGCCAGCAGCAGGGAGACTTGTGTGTTCGCGCAATCCGCTACAAGCGCTACGAGCCTGCAGACAGCAATAGCAGCAATAGATAGAGAGCGCTATCGCGTGAGCAATGAGGAGAGCTGCGTTGCGTTGCGCTAGGGCGTTCTTCTCGAACCGCGCGGCGCTCGACGGCGGCCACACTTCGGCTGGGAGGTGCTGCTGCTTCTTCGTTGCAGATTTCCTGATTGGAGAGCTCTTCGGCTCTCTGCCAGACAGAAAGGCCATAAACCAGTATCAGTTATATAAAATCAACAGCGTATTTATGTTATTTAACTCAGGTTCCTAACGGTCCAGCGCCTTGAAACGACGCTGAACGACATTGCTGCTGCCAATCACAACGCCAACGACGCAGCCAACGCCCATAGCAGCACCGAGAGCCATCCATTCCGGCGAGACGTAGGGCTCCAGACACGACGAGAAGCCGTGCGATAAAGCGCTGAGTGCGGAGAGCAGAGGATTTTCTGGTGGATGCTGGTGCACCGGCGCTGCTAGCGCTTCCGTTGCTGGCGCAGTTGGTGGTGTCATCACGTCCGACAAGTCTGTTCCATCCGTCTCCATCGAAAGAGATCGGATGAAGCGAGGACTCACAAGTGGTCCCTGCGCCACGAACTGATCAAAGTAGCTCTTCTTGCTGAACAGTCCGGGGCGACTGCTTTCCAAGCGGAGCTGTAATTTCAAGAGTTCAAGCATCACGTTGTCAGGACATGAAAGCACAATTTCAATGAACAAATGTATGCGTACCCGAACGGCGAGCGCGTGCACAGCGGCGAGAATATCCGAGACGCTATCCTGTAAATGGTTTCACACCCAGAGATGCGTAATGCTTGAGAAATGCGCCAACTTCACAACACAAGCAACCATCAACAACTTTCCACGCACTACGTAGTACTTGGCGCAGCTTGGTTTCATCCCAACAGTGCACGTGAAAACATGCTCGAGGACTGATTCGTGCTCAGCAAACGCCTGGAGAGCTGATCAACCACCCAAAGAATCATTTAGTCAGATCGGTATTATTCTTCACAACAAACCCAAAATCGCAAACAATACCTTTGATCGCCAGCTCGTCCGATTCATCGTCTCCTGCAAAGAAGGCAAAGTCCGGAACGCCCACTTTCTCCTTCATGTAGTTCAGGATCAGCGTCATCACAGTGGATTTGTTCACTCCAAATTGGTGCACCTCGACAAATCCTTTTCCGCGATACACGGTAGCTTCTCCTTTCTGCAGACACACAATCCAATGATCAAGTGTTTAGACACGGAACTAAGTGCCGAGGATCAAAAGAAGCGACCAACTGCACATACCTTTAGAACATGGCGTAACTGCTCGTAAAGCTCCAGCGACTGAATCTCACCGTACTCTGGGTCACAGCTCCGGTAGTCGTAAATGATGGACGCCTCATTCACGATCAGGTACGCGCCATTTGTCCGGGATGCAAACGACTGCATGATATCCTTCACCTCGTCTTTCCAGTTCAAGTTCAGATCTTCACCGTTGTACAGGCACTCCCAGTGCGAGCTGCCCGCTTTCTTCAGGAAAAAGCCGTTGTCGGAGACCAAGTTCAGGTTGCCAATACTAGCAAACTCTGCGTCGAGCTCGGCGCGTCGACCGGTGCTGGATACAAACACGACGTTCTGCGGGTCATTGCAGAGCGTGCGGATGTTGTCGCGCGCCTCGTCGGAAAGAGGAGTGCGGACCTGCCCGTCGATGTATCGGATCACATCATGTCCGAACGCCGTCTTCGAGTCGCCAAAGCTGTCGGACATGGCGCTGTCCATCGAACCGTTTCGATGGTAGCGCGTCGCTCCGTCCTCTTCCAAGATGCTTGTCGTCCAGCTCAAAGTCCCGCCATAGTCGAATATAAAGAGTCGTCGCGAACTCTTTGTACACTTCTTCACCAGCTCATCCAGGTCCAGCTGGACAAACCCGCACTCGAACTGCATCACGCGGTAGTCAAACCCAAAGCCGACGTCGATGGTCGCACCTGCATCGACTGGCTGCTTCTTGCAGACAGCCGACTCGATATCCGAGAGCAGGCGTTCCGACCATTTGCTCTCCATGCGCATCGTTAGAAACTTGTAGTTGAGCTGAAAACGGTTGTGCTTTTCGTAATAGTTCATCTCGGACGCCTTCACGAGCGCGTTCACAATGTCGTCGGTTTTCCATGGGTTGATGAGCAAGCAGCCGTTGAGAATGCGACTGTAGGACGCGAATTCGGACACAACCATTGCGCCAAATTGTCGGCATGGATCCTGCGCGTGCTCTTGGTTTCGTTTCTGCGCGACCACGTACTCGAACGGCAGCAGCGACAGTCCAGAGCGAACACATGTATCCAGGAACACATCGCTCAGTCGCCAGAGGTTCATCCTTTCCATGCACGTAGTTTTGAGCTTCTCTTCAAAGTAGACAACCTGTTCTCCCGGAGGTGCCCAGCGGCGGTTGATCTCAGCGGCAAACTTGATCACGTACTCTCTCGTCTGGTGGTAATCGTTCGGTCGGGAGTCCATCGACAAGCCGATCTGGATCAAAATCACGGACTTGCGTTTCTCGGGATGGAGCGACAGGAATCGGTCGAACGCGCGCAGCTTCAGCGGCAGCGCAGTGAGTCCCTCGAGTCGGTCGACTGACGTGATCACAAACTTCTTCTTCTTCTCGTTGTCGTAAATGCGCTTCTCGATCGACTTTTTAAAGTCCAGCGCTTCTTTGTCTGCATCCACGTGACCCAGGATCATGTGCAAGTGACTCACATCAGGCTCGATGTGCGAGCACGAGATGTTGATCTTTCGGCCGTTGTACTCGATCACGAGCATGCCGTTGTGGCTCGTCGTGTAGTTCAGTCCGAGCAACCGCTTGCAGCTCGTCAGGAAATGGCGCGCGTGCTCGAAGATGAGGAAGCCGATGTGGTCCGCGCAGAGCATTGCGCGAAGAATCTCGGTTCGCACAGCGAGGCATCGAAAGATTTCGCTGGACGGGAACGGCACGTGGAGATAGATCGCGACGAGCGCCGTGCGGACCTTACGTAGCAAGTACGAGGGAAGCATCAGGAAGTGGAAATCGTGGATCCAGATGAGGTTGCCATCGTGGTAGCTCTCGATGATGCGCTTTGCGAATGTTCTACGGGACAAGCAACAAAGGCTAATCAGCTTCTAACAAGACTCAGAGTAAAGATGTATCACACGATACAAACCTGTTGACGCTGCAGTAGTCGGACCAGCACTTGTCCTGCGCCGCGGGGTTCCATGACGCTGGGTCACGCCAGCAGTTGCTTCCAAACGAGTTTCTCCTCTCCATTTTCTTGTGGCTCGTCGGCTCACCACTGTTGCTATCCCCGTGCGCCTTGTTTTCGTTGTCCCCTTGATACTCGTCCAGCGTCAGCTTCGCAGAGTTGTAGACGTCCACGACATTATGGAAGACCGGCCAGAGCACGCCCTTGCAGAAGCCCTGGAAGTATCTGTGTGCCACGGCGGGGTCCAGGAACACGGGCACGCAGTGGAACTTGCGCAGCTGTTTCTCGACCGCGTCTTCTTCGCTCTTCGAGATGAACACTTCCGGACAGCCGATGAACAGCGGCGTGTACTTGCCGGCGTCGCTCACCAGGTTGCGGTAGAACATGCTCGTGGCGCTCGAGCTCCACTCGACCTGCCACTCGTCGTCTGCGACGTTGCGCTCAAACACGAGCGGCAGCACGTTCACGACGATGAGCACCGTCGTCTGCATCGGCGCGCTCTTGCAGCGACCTGACGTGGAGGCAGCAGCAGCAGCAGCAGCAGTGTTACTGGAACTGGAAGGCGGCAAGTCGCCAGCAACGAGGAGTTTCGTTGTTGACTCCGTTGGGTTGTTGCGGCGCGAGAGAGGCGACGCCAGCGACGGCGCTCGCGTGGTGGCGGGCGCTTGGAGGCCGCCCACCTGCAGCGGCTGGGGCTTGCTGCGCTTCTTCATCTCCTGCTGGAACTGGCGTTGATGGCTGTTCTGGTGCTGCCAGTCGATCGGTCGCGTGCTCACTTGCGCGGGGCTTGTGGTGGCGACTTGGCAAATGGAATGTTGAAGTGGCGCGAGTTGCGTGAACAGTTGGTCCATCCTGAATCATTACGTTGCACTATCATTTCCTATGCTGTGTGAACGATCTCCAAACGTTGCTGCAAAGCAGTTCTGTTTATATCGTTATGTATTGCTGCAACAGTTTTGGTCTCCGTCTATTCTTGGGTTCACTTTTCGACGAGGAGTGATTGTCAGCAGCTCCAATTGTGACACGCCTCTCTTCATGGCGCTCAAGGCGGTTCACGCTCTTGAACTCCATCACTTCGCTGTGAGCGTGCGCGCCGCGCCTGAGAAGGAAAGAAGCATCAACGCCACTCAGCAGCGCTGCCCGCAGAAAGGAGGAGAGAGCGAGGGCGATGGGGAACGCGTGCTGCGGCGGCGGCAACTACGAGATGCTGCAGCGGCAGGAACTGCTCAAGGAAGGCAGCGAGTTCAAGAAGAAGAGCACGTACTTGGGCGTTCTGAGCAAGACCGAACACATCTATCTGCAGCTCAATCCGACAGCAACAAGGTATGCGTGTGCGCGCCTATCATGTAAGCATACACAGAGTGGCGTGGTGTTGATTATCGTAATGTATGTGCCACTTGTAGACTGCTCTGGCGGCTCTCGACGGGCTCGAGCAGAGCCGAGGAGATCCCCATCTATCGCATCGGGAAAGTGTGTCCGAACGGTACAATGCTATGCCATTGCTGTGATAGCACTGTGTGGTTTGTATGCGTATCTCACGTTGTGCTAATGTGACGCTACAGGATTGCTTGAACTGATGATTCTTGGCTCGAACGGACAAAAGCTGCTGGAGCTCACTGCGGAATCCTCGTCGATCCGAGACCTATGGGTAGCCAGCCATTCATGCAACATTGTGAGCTTGATGCGCTTTGTGGTTTTCGACTAACTTGGAGCTGCTTGCCATGTGAACAGGTCCAGACGCTTGACGAGATCTGCTTCAGTACCAAATCCAAGGCGACAGAGGAAGACTCGAAGGCGCTGCAGCAGGAGCTCAGCAAACAGGAGGAGAAGCAGAAAGAGGTCAGTGCTTTGCTATTGAATCGACTGACTGTTGTGCCCATGGACTGTCAAGTGTCTAACACAGAACGACTGCTGTACACTCTTGTGTAGAAATACTGGAAAGACCGGACGAGCGAGCTGGAGCAGCGGAAATTGGACGCTGAAGAGCGCAAGAAGAAAATCGGCCTTTCTGGCATGAAGTACACAGCACAGGCGATGGCAAAGAGATAATGAATCTCACTTCCAATAGAACAAATTCCACTTTTGCTATTGTAATTCTGGTGTTGGTCTTGTTTTAGAGTGAGCATTGAGTAGTTGCCAAAGATGTCTGGCTGGTTGGCTGGAATGGAGGCACCTGGGAAGCTCAGAGCGTGTTGTGAAAGGAGTCGGCCAGCTCGAGCATGTTGGTGGTGTCCAGCGTCTGGCCGTGCACGGGTCCGATGGCGCACAGCACGGCGGCTTTCGCCACCGCTCCCACGGGGATCGCTGCGCGCATCTCTTCGCCGAAGAACGGGATGTACGACACCACTTGCGACACGGCGCCGAGATTCCGCGAGAGCGCGGTCATGGGGATGCCGGCGAGCTGCAGCGGCACGCTGTACGAGTTCGCGCGGCGCAGGCCGTAGATGAATCCCGGACGGAGCGACACGCCCGTCGTTGGGAATCTACCAGAGGTGCAAGGATAGTTAGGTACTTTATGCGTCAATAGCATGGGCCGGGGACATGGTGATCAATGGCGTACCGTGCGACTACCGCAGCTTCCGCGCGCTCCTTGCCGTGGTAGTAGCCGTAGAGCGGCGCCCACGTCGGCACGTACGAGCCCACACGCGAGTTGGAGATGAACACGAACCGCTCAGCGCCTGCAATCCCAAATGGTTCTCATCATCAGCAAACAAACACTCCAACACGCCACATTTGATCATCAACTGCACGTCAATACGCCATACCTGCTTTCTGCGCGGCTTGGGCAGCGAGGATGTTTGCATCGCCGCACATCTTCTCCATGACCTCGTTGCTCCCGAACGCACCGACAGTCGTGACTACAGAGACGACAGCGTGAGCACTTCAACAAGATCCATTACCACCACCGCATAACCCACCCACCCACAAAAACAAACAGCATGACGTACTCACGCCCGTGACGCCCTCGGCGGCCTTCGCCAGGTCGTCCGCGTCGAACACGTCGCCCTGGCGCCAGTCCACCTGGTCGATCCAGGGCACGTCCTGCCACTGCGGCTTGCCTGACTTGTTGAGGCTGCGCACCTCGATGCCCTTCTGCACGGCGCGCTGCAGGATGTTGCTGCCCACGAAGCCGTTGCCGCCGATCACCAGTAGGCGGTGCTTGCTCTTGTCGTACGACTTGGTGGCGCTCGTGCGCAGCTGCTGCGTGAACGTCGCCGCCATTTGACACGCTCGGCTCTCTCGTGTCGGTGGTGCTCTGCTCTCTGTTGCTGCTTGGCGAATGAGCAATTGAATTGATCGGAGAGCTTCGCTCGGTTTCGCTTGGGCTTGTGTCCTTTTTCTGCGACTGAAAAGTTAGATGTTGATGATCGCAGTTTCTAACATGGTGGTTAAATGTTTGTAAATCAGAGTTGACTTGATGATTGTATGATCACATTTGAAAGGGTGGATCCTGAAAGGTCGCGGACGCATTCATTCATAATTCGCTGAAAGCAAACATAATGCAGCATTTGGGCAAATTGAGAGAGCGTTTTGTGTGTGCGGACAAGAGCTCTTCTTCACTACATATCAATCAACCAAGATGGTATTGGCTCAATGGATGCAGGCAAGTGCTTACTTATACGATGGGCTAACGTGCGTCTCTTTGTGTGTGTCTCTCTCTCTATGCTCTCAGTCCACCATGTCGGCGTCCGCATTCGCGCGATCACGCGCTGCGCTGCGGCGCAAGCCCCGACAGATCAAGAAGGTATGTAGCATACACAATGATCCAGCTACGCTTCTATCTCCGTGACTGATAGCGACGTCTATGGTGAACGTGTGTATATGTGTGTGACTGCTAGGCGCTGGACGACGAGGACCTGGAGGAGATCAAGGAGGCGTTCCAGCTGTTCGACACGGACGGCAGCGGCTCGATCGACGTGCGGGAGCTCAAGGCCGCGATGCGCGCACTGGGCTTCCAGGTGAAGAAGGCGGAGATCCGTCAGATGATCGCCGACATTGACAAGGACGAGTCCGGGACCATCAACCTGGACGAGTTCATCGAGATGATGACGGGCAAGATGGTGCGTTCCTAGTCTCACTCACTCTGTCGCCTACTATGAGAAATTTTTGCTGGGCTCATGCTCGTATTTGCTTTAGAACTCGAGGGACCCGCGCGAAGAGATCCAGAAGATCTTCAAGCTCTTTGACGACGACAACACGGGCAAGATCTCGTTCCGCAACCTCAAGCGCGTGTGTGCAGAGCTGGGCGAGACGCTCACGGACGAGGAGATGCAGGAGATGATCGACGAGGCGGACCGCGACGGCGACGGTTTCACCAACGAAGACGAGTTCTTCCGCGTGATGAAAAAGCGCTCGGGGAACCCGCTCGACGACCTCGACAGTGACGACGACTAAGCGATTCGCTGATCAATACAAACTTGCACAGCAATGACAAGAACAAACAATGGAAATGGTATTCGTTTATGAGATGGTATTATCAAGTGACGCCTTCACTGCATTGAGCCGCGCTAGCACAGCATTCACGGTTGACGACACGCCATTTAGCGACGCAGAGTTTAGAGGTGGTGATGACTGGGGACTTGGGTCCGTTCCAGCCTGTGAAAGCCGCTTCTCGAGTCTAACGGACTGCAGGATCTCGTTCACGCTGCGCTTGACGACCCGCAGTGGTCCTGGCAAAGGGTGGGGCAGCAAAGCTCCAGTTCCAGCTCCAGCCCCAAATCGCTTTTGAGTGAGTGGATGAGAAGAAGCCTGAGGCTGTGGGTGTGGTGATGGAGATGGCGACTGGTCTACGACGTTGAAGCGCACGCGGATCGACGCGCCGGTGGACTGGACCTGGACCCCCAGTCGGCTGTTCACATTGTGAAGCGTGGTGCTCTCAGCGCTCAGCTGACTGCCACTGGTAATCGCGTCTTCGCTCTCGTCGACACCCAGAAAGAGCTCTTCCATCTGCTCTCGCACGCTCGAAATCGGTTTGGCGATGGGCACAAAGCGGTCGTAATGACCAGCGGAAGGCGGGATCGTGAGTTCCCCAAAGCCCTCGGTGAGCTTCCGGCCCCAGGAGTCTCGCGAAAAGATGGCGAGCGAGAGTATGGGCGAGACTGTCGTCTGGGAACCTTCGTCACCATCATCTTCCTGTTCTACTTGCTCGCTTCCGTCCTTAGCACCAGTCGGGGCTTTGCTGGTTCGCTTACACAGCTCCAGGTCGAACTTGGTGTGGAAATTGAACACTGTGAGCGTGCTGCCGTTCACTAATCGTCTGGGAAGCGATAGACACGTCCGATTTACCGGTCGATCGCATTTTGAACGACTCGCCTTGTTGGTTCCTGTGACTCTGTGCTGCCAGTGGGGCTGCTGCTCGTCCTGTTGCTTCTTTCCACATGGGAAGTGGAGACTCAGCTCCACAAACACTGGGACACTACTCCCAATCACCCCACAGCCAACGTCCCGAGCCTCCACGACCTCCACGAGCACCAGTCTCCGCTTCAGCACGCCGCTCAGCTTCAGGGCGTCGTAGTAGAGCTGCTGCTGCTCATCGCTATGAAGTCCACCGTCCCTACCGCTAAAGAGCAACTGGGCAACGCGGGCGGCGTCCTGCCTCTCCTCCTGGATCTGGAGCTCTCGCAGCAGCTGCTGGTCCGTCGTGGACACGAGCGGCAGCAGATCGTTTGCATTGTCCAGCGTGTACTCGTACTGCGCGCCGCCGATGCTCACATGGTAGGTCGAGAGCTTCGGCCCTTTGGTCAGCGCCTCGGGGTCCTCTTTCTCAGACTCTAGCAGCGCAACAGAGAAGCCCGGCGTGACGCTCAGCAAGCCGCTCTCGGTATAGAACCGGATGGAGCAGAGCGCTTTGTCGAGGGCTTCGGTCTGAGCTGCTGAAGTTCCAAAAGATGCGACGATGTGCATGCACCGGAAGGACTCCTCGCGGTGGTGCCGCACCCACGCGCGCTCCGTGTTGCGCTCGCGCGGCGTCACGAGCGCGTGCTGCGCTGGCGGCAGGCGGTGGTGGCAGGCACCAACGAGGTGCGTCGTTGCTGGCGTGGTGTTGTTTGTATCGGAGCTTATCACGTGTCGGGTGAGCTCCTGAGTATGTCATGCAGTATAGCGTACGTAGATGATAAGAAGAAGATGAGTGGATTACTTTGATGAGCTCAGGTCAATCGATAGATAGGACGCATTCGTACTTCCATGGGGACGTAGTTGTCTGCGTCAATGTACGAGCAGAGCACCGAGGATAAGGAACTCGAATTTGAAGTTGGTAAGATGTCGCTGTCCTCAGTCGCATCTTCAGTATCATCAGCAGCGCCAGCCTCGTTCTTCTTCTATAGGTCAGTCAATTCACAACGAGAGGTCTACAGTAGCTAGACCCAGGTACAGTACTCAAAGCAGGAGCCAATGTCTACATGGAGTCTTATATTCACCTTCTTGGGGTCCTTCTTGCTCCTCTGCTTGCTCTTGGCGTTGCGGTTGCGCTGCTGTTGCTGGGCGGTCGAGAGCTTCTTCTCCTGCCACTTGAAGCAGTAGTCCCACGTTCTGCCCACGCCCTCCGCTACTACCTCTGCATCTCCAGCAGCAGCAGCATTTGCGATCTGATCACTCGTTTTGTACCCGCAGCAAACAGTAAGTCTCACACTAACTAGATCAAGTAGACAAAGCGAGCCCTAGGATATTGATTGATTGCCTTGGTTCTACTATACTACCTTGCGCAGCGTGACGTGGACGCGCAGGTTCTCGATCGGGTCTCGTGTGTGGTAGTGCTGCGTCAGAGGCATTGTGTGGGCTTCACAGTTTGTTTGTGTGTGCTTCGCAGTTTGTTTGCGTGTGCGTATCAGACTATGAACGAACGCACCAAGCAAGACTTGATACAACAGTGTCGCGAATGAGAATCCTCGTAGAGCCGCGTCTCTTCGCGTTCCAATGGAGATAGATTTTTGGGAACTGGACGCCAGACCCCACACGCGACCACTGACTGACGCAGACCATCAGCGCGATACAAATCGGGACTTCCTGGGATGAAGAGTGCACGCAGCGACAGCCCGAAGGGTAGGGAGTGTTTGGCTCTGTCTCGTCTGGACCTAAGGCTTTTGCTGACACCGACTGACTGACTGACTGACTGACGTATGGATCCCTGCGATGCCCAGAGAGCACGAGCCCCATTTACGTCCGCGACCAGCGCATCACGTCGCTTCAGATGGAGCCCAACGCGCCACTGGCAGAGTGAGTTCCTCATGATTTGATTTCTTTCCTCACTTGTTATGAGCCTAATGGGCAGATTGGATCCCTCATATGGGGGCTGACGACGTATATATGTTTATCTGTAGCTTCTCGTCGCTGATTGAAGACGGACCTTTGGAGGACACGACCGACGTCAAGGTATTATCTACCAGACATACCTTTCATGTCAATTCTGCCTTTGTCTCCCATAAGCAATTGAGAGCACTAACAGTAAGAGTATCATCACGTTCGCTCGCTGCCAGGCCGAGACGGACGCCAAGCGCCGCGAGAGCGAGCGGCGCCTGCTCGCCAAGAAGCAGCAGCTGCGGAGGTTCCACGACCAGATCTGCCTCCGCATCAGCGAAAAGCAGCAGCAGAGCCGCGTGGAGGCCCAGCAGCAGGAGAAGCTTCTGGTATGTGGAAACCCAAGTGTTCAAGCGAAAAGCTGTGCGACTCATGATTGTATCTGTCTAATTGTTTGGTCGTGCTGCTAGGATGACAAGTTCATCAAAGTGCTGGAGGCGACAAAGCCCAAGGAGAAGCGGCGGTCTGCGAGTCCCGCGCGCGCTGCGAATGTCGAGGCCCTCGCAAAGCAAAAGAGCGACTCATTGAAGGTTTGTGGGGGTCAGAATCACACCCGAAACGAAAATGGTTGTGGCAGTTGGCTGATGTTGTCGCGTGTTTCTTCCCCTCTCTTCCAACGTAGGGCAGCGCGCTATCTGTCCAAATTCAAAAGGTAGGGTCTTCATCACACAACTTCACGCTTGAGTGAGTGCTGTTTGGCTCAACATTGAATGCCTCGTATTCGCTCTTGTAGGTCCTGCGAATGGACGCCCAGACCCGGCAGCTCATGCTCGCGTCAGTGAGTCTCTCTCCAGAGAACCATCACCATCCAGTTTCGAAACAGGATCCAGCTTCAGCCCCAGAGTTCTGGGCTCCTGAAGGAGACGATGCTGACGACGACGAAGAGAGCAAACTCAGGAACTCGGCGCACGAGCTTCTCCCAAAGCAGGTTGGCACATAGGCTGTCGATTTCTCTTGAATGGGGTGTCACAGGAGTACCAGCAATGAGCTAAACTCGTGACTTTGTTTGCACAACTAGCGAGTCGCGTTGTACGCCACAGTCCGCAGGCGGTACATGGAGCGAGAGCGCGCCGACGTCCATCGCATTAACTCAAATACCCAGACCCCAATGGCGAATTCCACCTCGTCAGCACCAGCGCGTACTTCCCAGCGCCGCCAGCCGCAGAAGTCCCAGCAACCTCGAGTGGTCCCAGCAACAGCACGTGCCAGAGAGAAGGCGAATGAGCCCAGACGCCAGTCGGGCTGTGGCATGAAAGTGTACGTGCCATGCCACATCGTTTTTTTGTTTGCCTAGCTCTTGCTGTTGGTATGACAGCCTTCTGAAGTAGCGCTCCCTCTTATCCGATTCTGGGTAGTGTCGACATGACTCTGGGCTGCGAGGTTCGCCTGCACAAGCAAGTGGCGTCGTCGTCGACTCCGTGGAGGTGCGTTTGCCATAGAGAACCACTGCTGATACTGTCAAGAGTCTCACCACTGCTTGCCCGTCAACAGGAAGAAAAGCGGTGCTTTGTCATCGTCATCAGCAAGTGCTCGGAAGGGCGGCAACCAGACCCACGAGCGCTTCTTGAGCGCGCTAGCGACCGAGTTACGAACCCCCGCACTCTGCTCGTGCGCTCGCAACATGGCGTCGTCGCCGTTCTACGAGCGGCCGTGCGCGAACAACTGCGCGCTCTACAACGACCCGAAGCAGCGAGAGCAGCTGCTCACGAGCGTGTACAAACAGCAACAGCAGCAGCAGATTTCTGGGACCAGGAAGGGACGCTTTACCACTTCTCTGTCGTCTCCTGCCTGCTGATGAACCAAGAACGACTAGGGGGTCGGTCGGTCACTCATTAGCTCATTCATTGCGATATTGCGATACAAAAAATACCTTGTTCTTTCTTCTGAGCAAGCTCTTCCACACACATTGCCACGCTGTCTACACCGTCATAATAACTTCACCGTCAATCTCTTGCACGTCGTCGCTGCTGCCGAACGGCCAGAGTCCGCCCAGGACGCTCTTCCCCCACGCGTCACTACTCGAGCCGCCAGAGGAGGAACTCGGCGGAGGTTTCTCAGTCCGGTTGTGCTTGGCGCGCTCGCCAGAGGTGTCGAGACGCAGTGGGTTCGCTGGACGACCGGAGGGATCAGCTGCTGCTGGGTTCCGATCTGTTGATGGACTTCCAAAATTGGTGGACTGGACTGTCGATGCTTCAGTGGAGTGATGATGATGATAATTGTCGACTGTAGCGTCGCTTTCACTTGCAGATACCTGAGTCAATTCAGCCACAGATACAAGCAGTCAGCAATGGTCTAAACATCGCACACGAAATGGAATATGCAATGAGCTCGTCCTATACCTGCGTGACCGTCACCATCTTCCGCATCTCAGACTTGAGCTGCTGCAGCTGCTCCTGCTGTATCCGGATGTGCTCCTCGGCGTCTTCGAGATTGCGCTGCAGAATCGCATTTTCCTATACAGTGCATTCAAACACCAACACAATAGAACCGAGCAATGTTAGAACCAATGGCATAAGATATCATAGCCACATTCCCCTTTCCAATGACCCACCTCTCGCAGTTTGCGCACGTAGTCGAGCACCACGCGCTCGTCGCCGAGCTTCCGGATCTCCTGGGACTCGATGACGAGCGTCTCGATCGTCTTTCTCAGTTGGACGATCAGAAGGTCCTTCTCTTCCAGCTGCACCAGCAGCTTGGCGCCTTGCAGCTCCTGCTCCGAGGGGCGTCGAGAGTTGCGTCGCGATGCGGCTCTTGACTTTGAATCGTCTTCACAGACAGACTCGGCGACGGTGGACCCGGAAGACGGCGGAGAAGACGCAGACGACGAGGAAGACGAAGAGGAAGAGGCGGCTGGCAGCACTTCACTTGACTCGCTGATATGCTGCTGTTCATGGGCTGCAAACAGATCCTTCACCTCCTGTGCCGTCGCCAGCTCAACCGCGGTCTTGCCCTTGAAAACGCCCTTTTCGCCCTCAATCGCACGGTCGGCACTGTACCGCAGCAGCAGTCGCACGCACTCGACGTTGTTCGCTCGGCACGCGAGATGCAGCGGCGTCGCGCCCTCCGCGTTCGCTCGGTCCATCACTTTCGCGCGCTGCACGTCTTCGTTCTGGAGCAGGAGCTCCAGCACTTGGCTCGCCGAGCAGGTCACCGCCCAGTGCAGAAACGTGTTCTGCGCCGAGCCGTCGGTCGTGTCGGCGTCCACCCCCGCGCTCAGCATCTGCCGCACGCCATCCACGTTGTTGGTCGCGATCTGCTGGATCGTGAACTGGTGGAACACGAACACGAGGTCGGTCGCGCGCAGCTGCTTCGCGAGCAGGTACGCCGTGTTCTGGTGCTTCCTCAAGCCGTCCTCTGCTAGTGCCTTTGGTCCAGCGCCACCAGCAGCAGCAGCACTAGCACCACTGCTAGCATTAGCGCTGCCGCCACTACTGGCTACTGTTGCCGATGGGAAGCTCTCGTGGTCGGGGGGAAAGCCCGCGGCGAGCAGCACGCGCACGGCGTCCGTCTTGCCGTTCGCGACCGCCACGTGCAGCGGCGAGCGGCCCGTCGCGGGGTCGACGATCTGCCGCAGGTCCAGCTGGCCCTGCGCGTGGTCCGCGAGCGCCTTGAGCACGTCCGAGCGGCCGTGCTCCGCCGCGAGGAAGAACCCGTCGGCCGCCTCCGCGAGCATCTCTGCCTGCTGCGCCGCCATTTTTGATCTGCGCGGCACAACGTCACAAATAGCAAATTGGCTCGCTTTTTTTGTGAGCGAATACAAAACGATTACTTTTCAACAAAATGTTTTGTTCTTCTGCTAACAAGTATTGTTTAGAATGTAATGCGGACGAAAAAATGCTTTACAAAAGCATGAAAAAAGAGCTTTTGGGGAGCAGTAGATCTCCCATACCTGAGTCATACATAACTTAGGTGCCAAGCGAAGGAAGCGAGCGACCAGCAGCATGAGCAGGACGAGCATGAGGGCGAGACCGCCGCGCGTGCCACGACTGATGCTGCTGCGCGTCTTACTGCTGCTAGCGTACGTGTGGATCTTCGCCTCCTGTGCGGCAGCAACAGCGGGAGCGACCACAGACGAGCAGAGCGTGATCAAAGTGCCAACGGGCGTGACAACCGTGCTGCTGGACGGCGAAGTGACGCAGCTGATCGAGTGCCTCGTGGTCGCGGACTCGGTCGTGCGCGTCGAGATGGCGCTCGCGGATGGCAACGGCACGCGCGTCAACTCGCTGCTGGTGCCGCGAGCGGTCGTGTTCGTGAACGCGAACGCCTCGGGCGAGCCCATGCTCCAGACCCAGCAGTTCACGCTCTACGGCAAGATCCCGGGCAGGTTCTACCTGACCTACACGCTCTCCGGCGACACGGACCTCTACAAGCTGAGCGCTGCGAGCTCTGTGATCTCGGTGGTCGAGGAGAGCCAGGGCTGGCAGGGCATCTGGTACGAGCTGGGCTTCAACCTGGCGCTATTCGCCGCCGGGATGGCGTTCTTCGTGTGGCGGCGCATGCATCGGCTCGAGCTGCCGATCTGGAAGGGCCACCAGGCGGGGCTCTTTGAGCGCGCCAACTACGACGACCTGGACCCGACGGTGTTCAAGAACAAGTACCGCGACATCTTGGGCGACACGGTGCGCGAGCGCATGAAGAAGTTCCTGGCGATCGGCACGCGCAGCGTGTACATCTGCCACACGTGCGGCATCCCGGCAGCGCTGAATCTGCAGTTCCACGCCGACGCCGGCCATCTGTTCGCATTTCTAACGTTCTTCAGCATGGCCGTGATGCTCCCAGTGGTGCGTGCGTACGAGTCCATCGGAGTCTATGGATTGCCTCTGCTTTGATACTGATTGCTGCTGAAATGTATGTGTGTGCTTGAACAGAACTACTTGTCAGGCAAATCGACCCATGGCGGCATGTCGTTCCAGCAGACGACGTTCAGCAACGTGCCGCTCAAAAGCGACTGGTACTGGGTGCACGTGGCGTACTGCTACTTGGTGGCCGCGTGCGTGCTGCTCTTCGTGTCGCGCCAGTCGAAGCTCTCGTCCAAGCTCCAGAAGCGCACCAAGCGCATCGTCGGCGCACGAAGCATCCTGATCCACCACGGACTGCCGCCAAACTTCAACAGCAAGAAGCTCCGCGCGATCCTGAGCGAGTACTTCCCCACGGGCATCGAAGAAGTCACGGTCATCGACGACCTCACGCAGGTGCACTCGATCCTGCACCGGCGCCGCGAGCTCTCGGACGAGCTGGAGCGCATGCGCATGCTCGACGCCAGCTACGAGCACGGCACCATGTCCTGGAACCTGCTCTGCTGTCCAGGGTCCGTGCTCGTGCCGTCGCCCACCGAGGTGATCTCGTCCTACTTATGCTGTAAGCCCTGCCGGTACGCATGTCGCCACGAGCAGCTCTCACGGTGCCTCTGTCCGGGCAAGCGCCGCCGCCTGCCGACCCACTACTCGAGCGTGAAGAGCGACCGCGAGATCCTCGACCCCAGAGCGCGCTCGGCGATCGAGTCGCTCGACGAAGAGCTCGACTTCTTTCCGGAGGAGGCGATCCGCGTGTACAACAACCGCAAGTGCATGGGCGCGGCGTTCATCGTGTTCGAGTCGTCGGCCAAACGCAACGAGTTTGTGCGCCTCGTGAACGCGCACTCGTACTTTGGGAAAGTGCTGAATGCGATCGACAGCTGCTCGTTCAGCTCACGGTCGCAGATGAAGGCTGGTAATGACGACAATGGTGACGAGGACACGCACGAGTATCGTGATATCGATGCATCGTCAACGACGAATGAACTGACGCCATACCTGTCCAAGCTCGTGCTCGAGAGCGCGCCAGAACCGGACGACATCATCTGGATGAACCTCAAGTACCGCCCGTACTCGATCTCGGGCGTGCTTGGGTTCCTGCTGCGCCAGGTCACGACGCTCTCGCTGCTGCTGCTCTTCTCGTCGCCCACGGCGGTGCTCGTGTACGTGAAACTGGACTCGAACAGCGCGTTCTACAACGACCTGGAGGCGCGCCACACGTTCCTCGTCACGCTCTTCGTCTCGTACCTGCCGTCGCTGCTGTTGGTGAGTTGCGATGACGGGTTGTGGTGAATCTCTATCTATCTGTACACAAGCTGAATGGTTCTGACCAATGTTTGATGTTTGCTCTGTGTGTGCGTGTAGATCACGGTCAATTGGGTCCTGCTGGCATTCCTGTACTACGTGACGATGACCGAACCGTCGATCAGCGAATCGCGTAAAACCAAGATCTTCCTCGTCAAGGGTTTCATCTACCTCGTGCTGGTGCGTGTCGTTACCATCTGACTGCTTGCTTCACCACTGTTTCATGACGTCCCCTCTAACCCTCTCGACATTGTTGTTGTGGCACCTACTCTCGTAGAGCTCCGTGTTCCTGCCCTGCATCGGCGTTACTGCCGTGTACTTGGCGGTCTCGGGCATGGGCAAGAGCGGCAGCGCGACGTACGTCGAGTCGTTTCTCTACAAGGTCTCGGGCACGTTCTTCATCTCGTACGTGTGCCAGCGCATCTTCCTCGGCGCGATCCTCGACATCACGCGCAGTGCCGAGCGCATCGCGTACCAGCCGTGGGTGCTCGCGCGCTCCGTGACCGACGAAGAGAAGAAGTTCAACAAGAAGCCCTGGCCGTACTTCTACGGCCACGACTACGCGCTCATCCTGAGTGTGTTCATGATGATCCTGCTCGGCACGGTGATGACGCCGATCATCACGCCCTTCGGCGCGCTCTACTTTTACCTCAAGTACTTCACGACAAAGTACAACTTCCTGTACGTGATGCCGTACAGTCCCGGCCGCGGCCACATCGCGCAGACGGCGGTCACGATCTCGTTCGCGTGCCTCGTGCTCTTTGAGCTCACGATGACGTTCGTGTTCCTCCAAGTGGCGAGTCGCAAGCAGTTCACCGCGATGGTCGTGCTGCTCTCGCTCACCGTCGCGTTCTACTTCATGCGCATCTCGGGCGTGAGCGCGATCGTGCAGAGATCGCTCTCGTCGGACCGCCGAAAAGACGCCAAGCAGCCGCAGCGTGGCGTTGAAGCCACGTACGGATCCTCGGCTACAAAGCAAGGCGGTGGTCGCTCCGTGCCTGCCTCGACGCTAACGAATCTTGAGCAAAAGTTTGCGCTCCGGGAGACGTACGCCGACCCGTACAAAGTGGCGCTGTCCATTTTCAAGCTTCTCGGTGTGAACCAGTTCCACCGCATGACCTCGAGACGCACGCAGCTCATCTACGCGTTCTACCGCCTCCGTCGCCACGCGCAAATGAAAGCTGCGGGAATGACGTCGCCCATGCCATCACCATCTCGCGTGCTGTCAATCTCAAACGAGTCGAACGAGAACGAGACTGGAAACGACGACGAATGCCACCACACGCAAGCAGCAGGAAGAAAGCGTTCTCCGACAACTCGAGCAGCTTCAGGAACTAAAGCACATGATCTCGTTTGATTTTAAATATTAGAGCGAGCAAGAGAGAGAGAGAGAGATGATAGCGACAAGGAGATGAGGGCGGAGATACAACGGCATGATAGCTAGATAAGATACCCGGGGATCGCTTGGGGGATAGTTTGACAGACAGCTCACGGCCAGAGGCTGCTGATGATCGAGGCGGCGCTGTTCACGATGAGGCAGCTCACGATGCTCGCCGGCAGCATGAGGAAGAACGTATGGAACACCTGCACAAAGACACAATGAAGAAGAAGAAGAATGAAAATTGTTCAGCACGCTTTTGCATCTCACACACTGGAAACACAATAACAAGAAACTCACATGTTCGTGCTGGAGGATCTGCTCCATGCGAGGGATCGTGAACCCAAAGATGCGCTTCGGCGGCGCGCCGGGGTCGGTCGAGATCGCGTCCTGTTTGCAGAGCGGACAGCAGCTGCTCTGTCTCTCCAGCCACGGCTCAATGCAGTGGACATGGTAGAAATGCTGGCAAGGAAGCACCTAATGGGAGCCAACAGCAAGATAGGAACATAGGGATAGCAAATCAGTCATACCGTACTCAATACAACAACAATAAAGGATCGCACGACCTCTCTCACCTTCACGCTGACGCCGGACAGGAAATCGTCGAGACAGATCGAGCACGCCTCCTCTTCGCCGCAGTCTGCAACAGCAGAGGCTCCGTCCAGGGTTCCAATGTGAGTCAAGTGGTAGTCCTCGTCGTCTTCCTCGTCGCCGCTCGCGTCCAACGGGATGTGGTCGAGGACGTTCTGCGTCTCCAAGAGCTGCTGCAGCAGAGTACGCTGCAGCTTGCGTTGGTACGTGACGACGGGTAGCTTCCTGGACGCGCGCGTGCGGCGTCGCTTGCCGATAAACTGGAAGATCGCGGACGACATGAGGCTCAGCCCACTTGAGCAAAGCAATGCAAAGCGACAAAAAGGATAAAGATATTAGTTAAATTCATAGTGTACAATCGTGAAACAGACAATTAGCTGCAGACTGCAGCGCAGACAAACCTGGAAAACACGCAGACCACCGACACGAGGAACACGTAGGCGACGATGCGCTTGAGCAGACTGTTGCTCGTCTTGGACGCTGGCACTGTGGCATAGCATAGGTTATTAGTTCCATTGGTGAGCATCAGGCTTCGTGCGCTAACAACAAGATCGTAATACGTACGTTCGCCGTCGTTGCTGAGCGTCAGCTTCACGGGACTCCACGGGAGCGCTCGCTGCATGGACCTGAGGATCTTTTCGCCCGCCGCGTAGGACACAAACACCGACGGGATGTGAATGTTGGACGCGTGCTGGTCCTTCTGCATGATGATGTGGAATGGCGGTCTGCAAATAAAAACACACAGAGAGATAGATAGAAAGAGAGAGTCCTTGTTAGGCACTGGAGCACAGATAACAAAGACTCGCCTAGCATAGCATGATAGCAGCAGCAAACAGAAACGCACTCGAGTCGCAGCTCGTTGTCCATGACGATCACCGCAGTCGCGTTCGCGCGCTGCGCGTTCCACACTTTCTGCACAAAGTTGCACTCGCCGCGCACCACGAGCGCGATCTTGTCGGTCAGATCCATGTGGCTCAGCGACTCGCACGCGTGAAAAGGCGTCACTGATATCACACCAAACGAACGCAAGAAGGCTGAGTGAGTTTGAAAAGCATGGAGTGTACGTAGACAGTCTCTCACACCCAACCTTCCAAGTCGTGGACGTACCTATGACGACATTGTAGTTCGCGATAGCGCCTTCTTCCAAAACCGTTCGGTTCGTGAACTCCCCAGAGCTGTAACACAGTAAGGATAGCGACAATCAGTCAGTCACTCGTACTAGCTTCCCATATGCGATTACAGCAGCGCCATATTGCCAGATAAGCACATACACATGGGTGAGGACCTCGCAGGACGGACTGTAGACGAAACACACGCACACAGAGTCAGATTCACATTCACAGTCAGTCAGTCAGCTCATCGCAAACGAAATCTTGTCCGGGCCGCAGCACGTCGCTTTTTTGCTTTCACATAGAGACACGGGATAGGCGACAACGCAGGACGCACCTTTCGATGACGAGCGCCTGCGAGAAGCCGCTGCACGCGAGCGCAAACACGACGGCGGCGGCGAGCGCGAGGC
The DNA here is from genome assembly GCA_023333705.1 of Globisporangium viniferum. Lineage (NCBI taxonomy): Eukaryota > Oomycota > Peronosporomycetes > Pythiales > Pythiaceae > Globisporangium > Globisporangium viniferum. Next base: position 87,678 of record JAASFI010000006.1, on the reverse strand, counting down.
CTCCAGCGCGGTGACGGCGCGCGGACGAACGCGCAGCCATTCTCCCTCTTGTCTGTGACTGCGACTGCCGTCCGACTGACTTGTCTGACTTGCCTTTTATCATGACGTTCCACAGAGGCTCTCCATGATGCAATCCAGAAAGCTTATGTTGCTGGCGGAAAGCCAAGCGCGTGTTAATGTTGCCCATACGCACCTTTGTTGCAACTTCAATCAGCAAAAGGGCCAAGGTTTTTCCAATTTCCGACAAATAGGCACACAAACCCAATTAATTAAACATGTGAGACGCGACACCGAAAATACCCCCCCCCCCCTCGCTTTTGTCACAGCTTTCTTCAAGATGTGACAAAAGAGTCAATGAGCTGCGCGAGCATGAGCATCGCGATGAGGTCCTGACCGGAATGCACCTGCAGGTGCACGCGCTGCCGCGTCTTGCGCGTGTAGTTGCCCAAAAAGAACGTGAAGCCGGACTCATGGCGCGCCGTGATCTTGTACGACACCAGCATGTTGCCATGCGCGGGAGGCTGCGGCGCCAGCGACAGGTGCTCCGCGGCCGCGGTGGGCTGCGGCTCGGCGAAGATCGTCCCGAGGCTCGCGAACGCGCCGCAGGACGGGATCGAGTGGATCTCGATCACTTTGGTCTTCCGGTCGCCCACCGCGGTGATGCACGGGATGAGCTGGAAGTTTTGGTTGTGCTGGTGCACGCGGCACGCCGGGAACGCGCGCCGCACCGTGTACCGCTGGTACCGCGCGCGATCCAGCAGCAAGCTCAGTCGCGCGTTCGTGCTTCCGTCGCCAGCGGCCGTCTCGGGGCCATCAAGGTCGCTCTCTTCGACCATCTCCGCCAGGTCGTTGTTGAACGTGTCCGAGAGGTGCCACATCTTGTTCCGTCGCTTGATATTGAAGTAGATGTGGTCGCCCGGCCCCGTGATCACGCGCAGGCGATGCGGGAACGTCACGGACGTGATCTTGAGTAGCATCTCGTGGTCGTAGATCAGCAGCGGCTGCCGGATCGTCTCGGTGCACAGGTAGCGCGACGCGATGAAGAGCTTCGAGAACACCAGGTCCGCGTACTCAAAGTCGTTCTGGTGGCGCTGCTTTGAGATCCGCTTGGTCTCTTCGTCCATGAGCGCGTGGATCTGCTGCGAGCGCTTCTTGTTCGCGCGGATCCGCCCCGCCAGCGTGATCAGCACCATCTTCTCGCCGAACGACAGCGACAGCGAGCGGTGGAAGAACACGCTCTCTAGCACTTCCGGGATCATCACCAGCTGGCGAAACGTGTGCAGCAAGTCCTGTTCTGTCTGCATGAACATGCGGCGGAACCGGAGAAACCTGCATGCATCAATCAACCAAACAATTAGTAGCATTAATCGCAGAGCACTGGGTTAGTCTGGTCCAGCCAATGACCATGCCACCGCATTCACAAAGCCGCACACATCACATACCAGAACTTCCGGACGTCGACGACAAAGTGTGACTCGAGCTGCGTGGGGTAACTGGCCTTGAGCTCCGCCATCATGTGGTAGAACTCGCCGCGCGTGAGCGACACGTACTTGCAGAACGTGTCTTCCTGTTGCAGCTTGAAGACGATGCGGGTATCCCGCTCCTGCTTGCGGCTTAGCAGAGAAGGCGAAAGAGAAGAAGAAGAAGAAGGCAACGACAGCCTGTCGCTGTGGCGGTCTATGCCGGCGCCGCTCTTGACGAGCGTGACGCCGATCTGGCCGAGCGCCTCGCTCTGCTGCGGCACGGGCACTGCCATGGGCGTGTACGCGGGCGGGTACGGCGGCACGTAGAACTCGATCACGCCGCTGAAGCAGCTCTCGGAGCGCACCTGCACCATGCTCTTGCTGTTGGTCTCAGTGGCTTCTCTGCTTCTCTTGCGTGCGCTTGTCGGCTAATGTGAATGTGAATGTATGTGCTACTTCCTTTCGTGGTGAGTCGCTCATCGTGATGAGTTTGGTCGTGGCACTTGCTGTTGTGACAGCAAAAATATACGTTTGGTATACGAATTGACGTATAGCCGTTTAAATTAGAAGAAGGTTTTCTATTTATCTTCACCCTATACACCTAACTCCCGCGCTTGCTCCTCTGTGAGATTGTGCTGTTGATCGCCACGGATACTTTAACATGCAGTCTCTGAGTCAACCAGACCAATTTTTGGGGGTCGTCAAGAAAAAAATCCGGATCTTGTCGTGCTTATTCAAACTGCGGGTCGTCGGAAAGAAGACTATGTGGGGCTCGTACATGATGAGCAAAAGACCATCGAAGTGGCGATCTCGAGTGATTTCGTGCTCGTTCCATGCTCCATGGTCATCGTTTTGGCGCGAAACGAAGGAATCTGGAGATTGTTGCACGTTAAGTACGGTATAGAAGGAAAATTGGCAAATCAAATCAGCAACGCACATGGGCGGAGAAAGTCTCGAGTACCACTCTTGAGCCAACAGCCTCGTCCTGTTCGGCTCGGATTCGTTGAAATTCCAATGCAAAGCGTATGGGGAAAACGATGCACACTTTTCATTACTGAGCTTTGAGTGCCAAGTTTGTGCGTGTGTATCTCAATGAAGACTGTGTTTATGGAAGCAAGCAAGACATCAAAATGAGTTTCTTTGAACGCATTATGCGTTGGTACATTTGGTTGCCGTTCCAAATCAATATCGGATTTTATTTTTTGGGACTACCCCCACAAAATGAGCGTTTTTGGTCTGGTTGGCTCAGAGATTGCATGTTAATGCGTTATGTTCAAAATGCACAAAATTTCACTCAGGACACGTTCTATGTACTGTCGGATAAGAGGTGATGCTGTAGTTTGTCACAATAGTCACCCTCTTCTTTTTTTTCGTTAGCTCTCCTCCGTTTTCTTCTTTCTTCAAGCTTCAGAGTGGGAAAGTCAAACAGTACTGCTTCATGTAAGTAACTGTAAGGGGTTTACGGTATAGAGCGGATGAAAATGATGAATTGAACGAGAGAAGTTAACTTAAATTTAATGATCTGATTATTCTCGCAGAGAGAAAAAAGAAGGAAGCGAGCGATACCTAAGTTACCTTTCACTTTCGCCGGGAAGAGAGGAGCCTTCGAGTCAAAACCTTGGCCGGGTCGTGAGAACGTTCACGTTCCCTGACTATGGTTGCCCCTGTGAGGAGCTGTTGTCTACAAGTGAATGCAAAACTGTCGGGTGTCTCCGAGAGCACAACAACAGTGATTTTTTTACTGTTGTTCGTTACTTCACCGAGGCCAAGATGACTTTGGACATCTGCAGATATATTCTGTCTTCCCAATATGTAAGTTGTGTGTGTGCATTTTACTAACTGGAAAATTGTCTTTGGGCGTCCTGCTGTATAGGTTGCTGACGCTCTCATCAAGGCCACAAACAAGAACAAGAATCTCAAAATCCGGATCCTTACGGATAAAGCCGAAGCCGGGACGTTCGTCTCAGCAATCGAGTACATCCAAGCGCAGCAACGTGATGCGAGTCTCATCGATATCTACACTCGAAGTATTCACTCTCACGGATTGTTGTGTTTTTGTCGTCGCTTACCGATATCAGAACATCTCGATTAGGGTCAGCGAGCCCCTGATGCACGACAAATTTGTCGTGGTCGATGGCACGACTGTCGTTGCAGGTAAACAGCCGCATGATGACTTGCTGGGTTTGAATATGTCACTACGTAGTAATCTCATGGAAATTTGTATATTGTGCAGGCTCAGCCAATCTGTCTGTGCATGTAGTGCTTTCAAACGACGAGAACACCATTGTGATGGTTGGCGAGGGAGTCGTCAACATTCTCCAAGCGAAGTTCGAGTATCTTTGGTTTTAGGGATCATCGTTCGTCCCAACGCTGAACTCGACTCCTGAGAAGAAGACGTGGAGGAATGGCCGAGTGTCCTCGAATCCGAGACATTACAAGCGGATGATGCGAATGACCACGAACAGCCAAGAGACCACAGCGGCGAAGAAGCCAACTGCGAAGAAAAGATCGCATGATTTTGCTTTTGCTCTGTTCAATCAGCTGAGGTTGCCGTGAGTGTAGCAACCGGGGTAGCAACTCGCTGCTAGTAGTCACTTTTTTATCTTTCCTCTTGGGGGATACAACCCCTTATTCGACCACTCGAGGAATCAAGCCCCAAGTGTACGTTTTGCATTCACACCTCACCGTCTTTGTCAGTGGTGAACAATAAGTCGGCAGGAGGTGTTTGTTCGCTCAGCGAGTCTTGTGAGCAACATTCCCACGAATGCGCGAATCTTGACGACATCCTAATGTGAATTCGCATCGACTGTCGACTGTCGCTTACGCATGAACATTCGCGTGTTGTCCAATGCTAATGTGTGAGTACTCGATGTGATGCCTCACTCTTCTTGATAATGTAGTCTGTCTCTCTTCGATTGGATTGGAGTGGGTTGAGAGGATAAACATCCACGAATGCGCCTGTTTGATGACCACAGTCGACACGACTCACGAGTCTCTTCAGGTCGTCGCGTAGTATTTTTGGTGACCCATCGCAAATGGACGCGGAGGAGAAGACTGCGCATGAGGTTGGCGGCCTCGGTGGCCATGATCTCTGAGTTTATGACCACATACAGTACACGCACATGCTTACGCTCGTCTCTCGATCATTCGTCACCTTGCCAGGTGCGGCGCCTCAAGTCGAGCGTGCAGGATCTGCAGAATGCGCTGCGGCTCGCGAGCCGCATGGACGCGTCCGTGCGGCCGTCGAGAGAGGCGCTCGCGGCGCCGCTCGTGAAGCCAAGCGGTGCGAACCCCTACAGCCACATCCTCGCGAACAACGACAGGGGCGTGCTCCACGACATTGAGGTTCGCCTTACCCCTATATCAATTGGAAACTTGAGGACCCTAGCTGTTCATTGTGCTAGGCACTGACTAGGATAACGAACTGCTTTTAGAGACTTCAAGACATTGGCGTCGCGGTGATCGGACTCAACGGCATCGGCGCGCTGACGGCCGAGGCGTTCACCAGATTGTACGTGTCCACACTGAATGAATGGCGTCTGGTGTCTATTACTCAGTGCTACATATCCCTGTCTTCTTGCTCCTCTAGTGGCGTCAAGAGCCTGCTGCTGCTCGACAACGCGGAGATCGCGCTCTCGGACCTGAGCTACATGCAGTTCCAGGTGCAGGACGTCGGCCGCCGCAAGGATGAGCGGCTCGCCTCCAACCTCCGGAAGCTCAATCCGGACGTCAAGGTGCACGCTGCAGGGGTCGCACTGGGGACCAAAAGCTGTAGCCACGACATATTGTGCGTTCTGAGGACCGCAGCGACTCGGGACAGGCGCTGGATGCCGACTGGTGCTAGTGCTATGGATGACAGTGAAGAAGAGGACGCGAGTGAGAGCGGGGACCTGGATAAGCTGGATGAGGAGGAAGACGAGGACGAGAACTCCAGTGACGAAAGCAGTCATGAGAACGCAGAGGCTGGCGGTGGGGATACGCCATCGTCCCTAGACCTAGATGGTACAGCATCCGCGACAAAAGCCCTGGACACCTCGGCTTTTAAGCCCAACCGCCTGCTCCACGTGGTGTTTCTCTGTGTGCCCAGCGGCGAGCTGGCGAGCGCACTGAACGAGTTCTGCTGCGAGTTCTGCGTGCTCTTCGTGTTTGTGTTTGTCGGTAATAACGGCATCTCCGGCGAGATCCTGTCGGTAGCTCCTGGGCGGTCGTCGTGTCTCCAGTGCTTTGAGAAGCGCAAGATCTTTAAAGCTACACAGGGGGTATCAGGAGAAGACGGTCAGTCTGGTACCGCTGAAGACCAACAACAACAACAACAGCAGCAGCAGCAGCAGAGTCGTTCGCAGTCAACCAGCCTTCGCCCCTGCTTGCCATCCACAGAGTGCATCCTGTCGGGGCTTGGCGTGCAGAACGCGGTCATGCAGCTGCTGGGCTTTGGCTCGTTCTGCTCTCGCGTCGAGTATGACGGACTGCTGGAAGAGATGGACCGCAGCGGGTTCCTGGCCCCTGTGCACCAGTGTCCGAGCGCCTTCTGTCGTCTCCAGCAGCAGCAGGCGCATTCCAAGTAGTACAGGCCCTATGATGTGAACCAGTAGTCCCAAGATAACGACAGTAATAGCCTTGCAACTCCAAGAAAGAGAGAGTGAGCAAGAGGATAGAATGGATTTAGTTTTTACCGCACGAGCTACAGTTCTCCGAGAGCGAGCTGGCTCCAGCCCCGGAGCCTCCACGCGGCGAGCCAACCAGGATCACTTTGCCACCTCCATCTTTCACTGAAGCTCCAGCAGTAGAACCACTAGAACCAAAGCTATGAGGACCGGAACCTTGCGTGTGGTTCAGACCGCGCGCCAGGGTCGACGCGTGGATGCTCAGCAGCAACTGGCTCACGACGTCGCCCACTTTCTGCGCCTCCCACTTGAACGCCCAGGCGTTCATCTTAGCCGACGTGCGCGCAAAGAGCAGCCCGTGCTCCTTGCAGAACGCCTGCACTCGGTCTTCCTGGACGAACGAGCTCGGTCTCGGCGGACGATGCGTCGAGTTCACAGTCGACGACTGGAATTCGGGGAGCTGGTCCGCCTTGTTCTCCACGACCATGATGCACTTGAGCGAGTTCTCGGCGGTCTCCTGCAGCGTCTTGAGCCACTCGCCCAGCTTCTCAAAGCTGTCCGGGTCCGCCACGTCGTACACCAGCAACGCGCCGTCGGCACGACGGTAGTGCGAGCGTGTGATCGCCCGGTAGCGCTCCTGGCCGGCCGTGTCCCAGATGCGAGCCTTGATCGTCTACGGGTTGTAACAGGGCAGCGAGAGTAACAAGAGTTAGCTCTCATGAGAAATTGGTTTCTATGATGTAGATGACTTCTAAAGGCTGGGTGCTCACATTCGGGTTCGAAATGTCTGGATCCGGGATCTCGATCGAGCCAAACTCGGGCTCCAGAGTCGTCGGCCGGCGTTCCTACAAGCAAGCAAATCAATCCCAGAGTTGGCTTTGCTGTCAGTCTCCGATATCTCTTTCTAGGCTCTCAGCTGATAGAGAACAATAGAATGCCATACTCACCGCATAGGTGCCGTCGCCGCTCACACCGACCGCCAAAATGCTGCTCTTACCGACGCCCGTCGTGCCCAAGAGGATGATTTTGTAGAGCGGCGGGTGCTGGAGCGACCCTCTCGGAGATCTCGGGGATGCTGGTGCACCTGCAACATTCGAAGTGAATTGGTGCTTGGACGGCGTTGAGGACGACGCACCGCCGGCGTACGCTGGTGAAGGAGCTCCCGACGCCCCCGGGTTCCACGAGATCGCGGCGAGCGACTCAGGGTCGAGCACGAGCGAGTCGCGCAACTCGTGCGGCGTCACGACACCGGCCTCAACGTCCACGAAGCGCAGGGTGACGGGCCGAGGCACGGCCTGCAGGCTCTGGATCACGTTCTCGCACGGCACGTCGACCAAGTGCACGTCGTTGATGTGCGTGAGGTACAATCCGGGGCGAAGCACGCTGTGAGGAGTACGAGTGTGTGGAGGGGGGTTAACCAGACAGTGATGGTACAATGTGGGAACATAGGGATACTTTTGAGGCTCAGCTAGGTAGAATAGACTCACAGGTGCTCCTGGCCAGGCTTCAACGACTTGTTGTAGTGCTGCGCTGGGCCGTTTCCATCCGGTCCCTATCATAGTAGGCGATACATGGCGGGGGTCAAAAATCGGTTCCTAAGCTCTTGACACCATGGTAGAGAGACCTTGGTGAGCTCCAGCAGGCGGATCGTGTAGATGCCGTTGCCCGTGTCCGGAAACTGCGCCGGGTGGAAGCGCAGACCGAACTTGTCGCTCTGGAACTGCACGCGGAACGCGATCTTCCACGGGAGGACTACAGTAGAACCGACGCCCCACAGTAAGTCCCAGTCCGAGTCGCATTCTTCCATACACTCAGCAGCCAAACGCATGATTGATACTCAAAGAGAGAAACCTACGTACACTGGGAGTCGTCGTCCGTCGCCATGGACGGCACGAGCGCCATGAGCGCAGCCATGTCGGCGCCAGCCAGCAAGTTGCGAGGACTCGCAGCCATCGTCGTGTCTTGACTGAGTCACTCACTCACGGGGTTGTAAGGAGTGCTCTTGTGCTGGTAGTTGACGGAGTCTGTGGGCTGCTCGCGTGCCTTTTCGTCTCGTTCTCAGGCAACAAGGAGTCTGTCTGTTGGGCTTCTTCGAATGCTGTGGTTGTGTGGGTTTTGCGTCGGACGCCTCGAGTCTTTTCTTGCCGTTTCGCGCGGTCGCGACGCAACGCGCAAAACGCGACGTGAGACTCTTCCAGTTGCGAAGGAGTGAAGGTGGTGGAGCCATCTTCTTTTTAGCCTTAGGAGTCGTCACAGAGAAAATTCATCAGTACAAGAGAGAGAGAGAGAGAGAGAGAGAGCGATGGCGGAGGAGACTAATGTCCAGGCGTACATGGAGGGCTTGTCCAGGCTCGACCGCGTCATCGACGACTCGGGCTACGCGTTCACTGCGCTGGACGTCGTGGTAAGCACCGGATGATGACACTGGGAATACTGCAATCGTAGGTTGGAGATCTGTCTGACAGTGGACTGACAATGCTTTGACTTGACTATCCAGGGCAAAGAGCTCGTGAGCCTCGAGCCGATCAAGAACTACCCGCACCTCCTGTTCGTGAACTTGGCGCAGAACCAGATCGCCGACGTCTCGTTACTCGCTGAGCTCCAGTACTTGGTGTGCGCGAACCTGGCGGAGAACGCGATCGCCGCGCCGTTTGCACTCCCGCAGGCGTATCTTCAGGTATCCTACCATGGTAGTGGAGCATTTGATTCCATTGTGTGACTTGTTTGACAATGTTGGTATCTCTCATCCGTGAACTTTGCAGGCGGTGGACGTCTCGCAGAACCAGATCCCGACGCTTCAGGGTTTCCAGAGCAGCAGCCTCAGCTCTCTGAAAATCAACGGTACCCCACACGCAATTCTCTCCTGTCCAAAGGCGAACCGTGGTTGGTCCTGTTATACCCTCCTGACTAACCAGGTCTTTCTCATTCACTCTAGGTAATCTGCTGGAGAACCTCAGCGGACTCGGTGGACTGACGTCGCTCATCATCCTTGAGGCCTCGCGCAACAATCTCGAGGATCTCAGCAGTCTGAGCGGCGAGACCTCGAAGCTCGAGCACCTCGAACTGGTACCAAAAAATCGTGAACTTGATACTTATTTGTTTTGGATTTTGATACTCAGTGTGTTGTTCGTTCTTGATGGCCAATGTCCTGTAGCAAGAGAACAAGATCTCGAGCCTGGAGGGTATCGAGAGTTTGACAACACTCAGCTCGTTAGCCCTCCAGCAAAACAACGTGAGTCTCAACTTTCAGTATCTACTCCAACCACTCGGCCTAAACCATTTTCTCACCTAGTTGCTCACTGTATCTCCACCACACGACAGATCGAGACCCTGGAGGCGCTGGAGAAGCTCTCGCTGCTGACCAACCTGAGCGAACTGGAGCTCTCGGGGAACCCGGTGGTCGACACGGAGAACTACCGCCTGCTGATGATCCTGCAGTTGCCGACGCTCAAGAAGCTCGATGGCGTCGTCATCACGGAGGACGAGCGGCTCGCGGCCGCGGATCTGAAGCAGCAGTGCGAAGAGGCCGAGGCGGCAGAAGCAGCAGCAGCGGCGATGGAGGGTGACGCGTAGAAACTTTAGCATATTGTGATGATGATAGAAAAAAAGGGGAAATGCTATATGAGATATGAGAAGAGATAGAAAAGCTACATTTTTCGGGACCTGCTCACCCTAAAAAAAAAGACTACTAAACTTCAGTTCCGCACCTGATGGCGGCTGGCTAACGCTGATGGCGGACTGGTGCCTGCCTGCTGTTGCCTGCCTGGTGGTGCTTACTGTTCCTGCTGTTCCTTTGGATTGAGCTTGATCATGTCGTCGATTCGTAAAATGGTGATCGCTGCCTCCGTGGCGAAACGCAGACTCTTGACCTTGCTGATCGCTGGTTCGACCACGCCGGCCGCCAGGTTGTCGCGCACCGTGCCTTCCAACAAGTCCAGACCCGAGAAGCGCAGCTCGCGCTTCGTCGCGTCGCTCTGCGATGTGTTGTGGAACGCGCGGAGGCGCGCGACGAGCTCGGACGCGTCCTTCGCGGCGTTCACCGCCAGCGTCTTGGGAATCACGAGCAGCGCGTCGGCGAACTCCGCGATCGCGAGCTGCTCGCGCGAGCCGAGCGTTGTGGCAAAGTTTTCCAGGTAGATCGACAGCGCGGCCTCGACCGCACCGCCGCCGGCGACAAGCTGGTTGCTCTCGAGCATACGCTTCACGACCATGAGCGAGTCGTGGATCGAGCGGTCCATCTCATCGAGCATGTTCTCGTTCGCGCCACGCAGCACCACCGTGGTGGAGCGGCGGGTCTTGCATCCGCGGATGAAGATCAGCTCGCCGTCGCCCACGCGCTCTTCCGCGACTTCGTCGGCTTCGCCCAACGTGGCAGGGTCGAACGTCTCTTCGCCCTCGAGATCCGCGAGCGTGAGCACCACCTGGCCGCCCGTGGCCTTCGCGATGCGGCGCAAGTCTTCCTTCTTGCATCGACGCACGCCCATGCAGCCCGACTCGACAAAGTACTTCAGGCACAGGTCGTCGATACCCTTCGTGGTCAGGATCACGTTCGCGCCGGCGTCAATGATCTTCTGGATCTTCTCCTTCGTGATGTCGATCTCGCGCTGACGGATGTGCTCGAGCTCCTTCGGGTCGTTTACGATCACCGACACGCCCATCTGCATGCGGTGGCGCTGCAGGTCAAAGTCCAGCAGCGCGATCTTGGCGTTCTTGATGTAGTTTGGCATCTGCTGCGACGCCTTCGTGCAGTTGAGCGCAAAGCCGTCCACGAGCATGGTCTCCAACGCGCTCTTGCCGTGGGACTTGAGGATGTTGATCGAGCTCACGGGGTAGCGCGCCTTCGACTTGCCCTTCGCGCCTTCCTCCACGACCTTGACGGACGTCACGGCGTCCACCACCAGCTTCGCGAAGAACTCGCTCTCTGGACCGATGATCTTCGACGACATACTCGTCTTCGCCGCGTTGATCAGGCTCTCGCGGCCGATCGAGTCCACCGGCACGCTCAGGTTCTCCTTGATGTACTTGACGGCCTCACGCATCGCGAGACGGTACCCGGCGATGATCGACGTCGGGTGGATCTTGTTCTTCACCAGCTCGTTCGCTCTCTATAATAATAATGGCCACAACAGCATAATACAATACACCCACAATATGGTTAGTCTCGTATCATATATACAAAGAGATAACAATACCCCATGTCCAGCCTGCAAGATCTTTTGAGATCTTTTGATCCTCGTTCACACACCTTCAAAAGCTCGGCGGCGATGATGACGACGGACGTGGTGCCGTCGCCGACCTCCTGGTCCTGCAGACCCGCGAGCTCCACGAGCACCTTGCCCGCCGGGTGCTCCACCTCGAGCTGCTTCAAGATCGTGGCGCCGTCGTTCGTGATGGTGACGTCGCCGATGTCGTCGACGAGCATCTTGTCGAGCCCGACGGGGCCGAGCGAGCTCTTGACGATGTTGGCGATGGCCACCGCGGCCGTCACGTTCTGTTCGCGGACGTCCTTGCCCGACGTGCGCGTGCCGTCGACTACCAGATCCGCCATGTTGCTGCTGCTGTTCCTGTGAATATGCTCCTGCTGTTGCTTAGCTGCTGGGATGGATCAACCTGCCTGCTGCGCTTGGCTCGGCTTGCTTTGCTCGCAAAGGGGCGACTTTGGCTTTTTGGCTCGGGGGCTGATTGTGTGGTGTAAAGCTTCCTCAGATCTCGAATCGAGCAATCTTTGCGCTTTTCAGCCAATCATATGGGTGTAATTTGTAATTTAGCCAATTAGAACGGATAAAGCCAAGATATTAACCAATAACGAACTAAAGTTCGTGGAAAGAGGTTGTTAGCCTGTGATTACGGACTTGCCGGCTGTTTTTCGCAATGAAAAGACAGCGATCGGCTGGTCCTTTTCAGAAGACGTTCGAGTTTAATATAGTCATACAACTAAGGCAAAGAAGATTGATTTTGACACTCAAACCTTGATGAGACCACCTTGCTTTACTGTCATGCAACCAAATAGAAGAGAGTGATGGTCGTGGTTTGAATTTGAGTGCTGGCGCGCCATCTCTTGATTGATCATTTCCGCCAAACAAAGCAGCTCGACAGACAGGAAACAGCGATGGTCGCGACGGTGGCCGAGGCGATCGACGCGTTCGTGGACGGCGACGTCCTGCCGCTGCGCAGACTGCTGGAGCTGCGCCAGCTGCAGTTGCGCAAGGGCAACGCCAAGAAGAAGAGTAGCGAAGCCAGCGCGGCGCCGCAGGACGACAACGACCTCGAGGAGCAGGTGCGCGAGCTGCCTGCCGAGACGCTCGACAAGCTCTACCCGGAGGCGATCAGGATCACCAGCACAGTGGACACCGAAGACGAGCACCTCGACTCGCTCGATGCGATCGCGCAGTTCGCCACGATCCTCGTGGACACGAAAGACGCCGCGATCAGTCCTGCGCGCGTGTTCGCGATCGCGCAGAACCTGCACGGTCAGCTGTTACGCCTGCGAGGAGACCCGGATAAAGTGCTGTGCGTGCAGGACTCGATCGCGATGCTTTGTGAAAGCTGCTGGAAGAAGAACTTCCACGGCATGGCGCACAGTCTCGTGACCCAGTTGTTGCCGTACCTGATCGTGCGCTCGTACGAGTGCCCTGCGTCCGGCTCGTTCAACTCGAGGAAGCACCCTGTGAGACGACTCTTTGCGATTAAAGATGCGCTGGAGCTGCTCGACTTCGAGGACGAAAGCAGTGGGTACGTTGATGCGATATTTTATATTGCTGCGGTTGTGATAACAGGTGAGAACCATTCCAACACTCATCAACCTTGTTCTTCTATTTTGCAGACTTTTGCGTGACATCCTACTGCGCTGTTACATTCAGCCGAACTTGTTCCGATCTCCAGATGCGATTCCGTTCCTGAGCTTCTTGTTTGAGCTTCACTTGCCGTTTGTGAGCGACATCAACCAGACGATCCGTAACCAAATCCCAAACCAGCGACGTTCGATTTTGAAAAAATACGGCAGCATTTACTTCAAGGTGAGAAGGCGCATCTCATCCGTTCATCAGTGAGTGTCATACATCCTCAGTTTCACATGGTACCCACCTGTGTATGTACTAGGCTTGGGTCGGAAGTACAGGTGCGGCGCGAGAGAAAATCGAGGAAGACTGCATCCAGCGATTCATCCATGATGCAGTGCACGCCAACAGCATTTCGCTCTTCACCGCGACGCGAAGTGTTCTGCAGATCTTCTTTGAGAACAAGCGCCACACTGGCGTCGACGAGATGCTGTTCCGAATTTGCAGTCCGATCCTATGGCGAGGCGTAAAAGCTGCGAATGACTCTGTGCGTCGCCAAGCAGCAGTCCTGCTGTTTGACAACTTTCCGTTGCGAGACCCACAGTTCAACAACGAGCAGATGGATCTGACTTTACAGAAGCAGTTCGACGCGTTTGAAGAGTTGCTTGGAGATTCGCACCCGGCTGTGCGCATTGCAGCGATTCAAGGCGTTTCCAAGGTCTTGTCGGTGTACTGGGAGTTGTTGCCAGCAGAAACGATCCGGTGCTTCATCTCAAAGCTGATTGTCGACCTTGTGAACGATGCATCGTCGAGCAGCGTTCGTGCTGCGGTCTTCGAAGGCGTGCAGTTTATCTTGGACAATCACAACTCGCACTCGATTCTGAAGCCGCTCCTTCCTATGGTGCGTGTCCATGATGCTGCATTTAATGTCGTGACGGCTTGCGCACTAACTAACGATACATGCTTGTATGTAGCTGGCGCCGCTGATGAACGACCGCAATGAACGTGTTCGCGCCGAGTTTGCCGCGCTTCTGGTGCGTATCAAAAGTATCCGAAACCTGCATTTCTACGATGTTGTATCGGTGGACGACTTGCTCGAGCGTCTGGTGCTCGACAAAGAGTGTCCGATTGTTCGAAAGCAGCTTGTGTCGCTGTTCCTCAATTCGTACTTCCCGCAAAGTGTGGGCGGGTCGTCCCAGGTTGCGCGCTGCCTCGCGCTTGTGAAAAAGAATCCGGAGGCAGCGATGGTTTTCTATGGGAGTGTGGCCGAGCACGCGTCGGTCGGATCGGTGTGCAAGCTCTCTGCACTGCTCTTGCGCTGCTCTTTGAACTTCATATCGCGTAGACTGAAAGACCCTGAAGAAAAAGACGACGAAGACGACGATGAGGATGACGAAGAGGGGTTCAGCGTCGTTGGACAGATCGTTGTCTTGGAGGTGATCAGCAGTCTGCTCAGCAGTGTGCACGAGAAGGTGATGACCGATCCGCGCTACGCCGAGTGCAAGTCCTTCGTCGCCGAGCAGCTACCCGTGCAGTCGATTGAAGCACTGTTGCTGGCGTACAGTGAAGATCGTCCGCTTGACCAAGAGGCTCTGAGCTCCGTGTGGAAAATCGTGGGCTACTTGGGCGAACTAAGCGAAGGCTCGCTGCTGGAGCGATTGGTCGAGAATCTGATGATCATGGATGAGAGCTCGAGCAAGAGACTGCTCGAATCGATGATCAATTGTCTCTCCAAGTGGGATCAGCTTCCGTTTTTGGTGTCTAAGCTTGTCCGGTTCCTGCATCAATGGCAAGAAAACGCGTACGTCGTGAAGAATGACGAGAAGAAGAAGAAGACGAAGAAGGACGAGGTGTCGTCGGCATTCAAGCTGAACCCTATCGTTGTGCTTGGCGCGGCGGAGTACATCGTCCAGTCCCCTGTCGTGCGCTGTCCAAAGCAGCTGCTGGACCAGCTTTTCATGGCGCTGCAGCGATGCGTGGCTCCAGTTCTTGAAATGGACGCGACGCAGTTCCTCGAGCTCTACAAGGCAAATTCGTTCCGCGTCATGCGTCTGCTGGAAGTGTTTGCCAAGTTCACGCTGATGGCGGAGAGCGCGAACGTGTCGGAAAAGGCGTCCGTGTTGCTGGAGAAGTCTGCGAAGAGCTTCAAAGGCAAGGAAGAGCTGAAGTCACTGCAGCCGTCTGCGTTTTTCACGCCACCTGAGGCGCTTGCAGCATTGTCGCAGTGGGTGACACGGCTGCTGCTGGAGTTCCGCAACATTGTGCACGATGAGAGCATGGCGAACCTTGCAACGAAGCGTCGTCGCGGGAAGAAGAATGGAGGCAAAGATGACGATGATGACAAGCTTTCTCCACACCAACAGCTGCTGTGTCGCTGGCGAAACCTGTTCTCGCTCATGTCCCTACTCAACGCTGAATGTGTGGAGTTTGCGTTCGAGAATGAAAACATCGCTGAAGATGGCGCTGCTGCCGAGTTCGTGGAGGGCTACGTGGACGACCTCGTCGAAGCGCTGGATGGCGCCAAGTACTTTGAGCGCGTTGTGTTCTACCAGTCCTGTCAGCTGCTGTTCCTGCTGAATGGGATCAAGACCAAGAGGGAGAAGAAGTCCAAGTCAAAGAAACAGCAGCAAACTGCTCGCGTCCTGCCGTCCCTCACTCGGTGGACGTCCAAGCTCCAGGCGTCGCTGGAGAAAGTGCATGCTGAGAACGAGGACAAGGCTGAAGATCTCTGGGCTGCCATCAGTCCGTCCATTGAAGTGGCGCCAGAGCAGCAACCAGTGGCGTAAACGCGTAAACAGGGGATGCATGTTCATTGCCACAGTGGACGAGCGCCACCAATGTCATCATCATCATCATCATCATCGACACTATTTTATACACTGCTTTGCCATGGAAACTTGATTTGATTTGTCATTCATGCGTTTATGTATTGTAGCTGGATTGGTTCGGGTGCAACTGCTTCGTTCGCAACAGCAAGGTGGAGCTTTATCTCTCTGTCTCCTCTGATGGTACTAATTTACTTGATTTCGTTTTGATAGATACTTGGAATAAATATGGACACGTGCTCTCCTCTTTACTGCGCAATGTCGCTGTCGCGCTTTCGAAAGATCTTGTGGATCGTGCGGCTGATGAGCTCGCGTCTGCTGCTGCTGGTGGCCCTCGGTCGGCTCTCCGGTAGCTCCGCCTGAAGCACCTCCAGCTCCTTCGGCGCCTTCACTGTCGGGTGGATGGCCGACACCAGCGGCATGATGATCGCGCGCGAAGACGACGACTTCTTTGTCGATGGCGCGAGAGAAGACGATTCGGGCTGCAATGGCACGACCATAGGCGTCACCTGGCAGGTTGGCATATGAGTTGCCGTTGGCGTTTGTGAGATGACTGCAACACTCTCCACCGGAAGGTTCTCTTCGTGCTCGCGCTGGTTGTCGCAGCAGCTGTTGATACTGGTGTTGTCGACAAGAGCAGATGCGCTCTCGCAGTCAATACCCGCGAGCGCGCTGTGCTGCAAGATCGTCGCCACGGACGGACGCTTCGCTGGGTCGATAACAAAGAACTGCGCCAGCAGATCGGCGACCGCCGGGTTACTCTGCGTGTCGACGTCCAGCTTCTCCAGCAGGTACGCGATCCCAAAGTCCTCGAGCAGCCGGAAGTGGTCGTCTCGCCGCTGCGGTTCGCGGAACGGGTATCGCCCCGCGAGCATCGAGAAGAGCATCACGCCGAGCGACCAGACGTCCGCGGCGATTGGGTTGTACCACGCGTTGCTGTTGTCGCCTGTCGCCAGGGCTTCCGGCGCCATGTAGTGCATTTTGCCTACGGGCGACGCCTTCATCGTCGCGGCGGACGTCGCCAAGCCAAAGTCGCACACCTGGCAGCAATCGCGCTCGTCCACAAGCACGTTCTCGAGCGACACGTCGCGGTGCGCGATGCCGTTCGCGTGCAAAAACTCCATCGCGAGCAGTACCTGTTTGAAGTAGCGCAGCAAATGGGCTGTCGAGAGTATGGCGCGGTTCGTGTTGATGACGCCGAGCAGCTCGCCGCGCGCGCAGTGCGCCAGCACGAGCTGCACGACCTGCTGCTCCATGAAACAGTCCTTCATGGGCAGCACGAACGGGTGGCCGCCGAGCGCCTGCACCTTCAGGTTGGTCGAGAGCTCGGCGAACACGTCCTCCTGCACAGCGCGGTTCGTGTCCTTGGCGCACTTTCGGCCGGCGAAGCTCAGCTCCATGCGCTTGACTGCCACGATCTCCCCGGACTCGCGGTGGCGGCAGCGGTCCACACGGCCGAAGAGCGCCGCCGCGATGGTCGACAGCACTTCGTACTGCTGCATGCTGGTGCTCTGGTGTCTGTTCTGCGTAGTGTTCTGGGGTCTGATATAACGATCGTTATCGATTCTGTTCTGTTCTCGGGAGCGCAAATGATCTAATGAACGAGCGCCTCGGAGACATGAGCTGCTGTCGCAGCAGCTTCAACCTCATTTAAAAATGCCCTTTGAAATAATAATGACGGCCATCGGTAGAAAAAAGTGGAAGCTTGCAAAAAGAAGCTTCTTCGTGGAAAGAACCCGCGAAAAAAGTGAAACCGATGGAAGGAATGCACAAGAGGTATCAGTGAAGCATGGTTGTTTGGCTGTTATACATGCAGCGGGTAGGGCTGCACAACACAAACCTTTATGTTTTTATGCTACTGAAATGTACACAAACATCAAATACTAGAAGATATTCTTTTTGATTTGAAATGGCAAGTTACTTGGACTGATCACGAATTGTTGATGGTATTGTTTAGGGAAGGAACAATATTTAATAGGTAAGGTATTAAACAGCAAATAGGCGCATGATAGTTTGTTTAGTACGGGGTGCTTATTTATCAATGATTTATCCAACGGACGCAACCCAGACGAATCAGCAGACGCAGAGAAAAACCAGTGTGAACTAGCGGGATGAGCCCTCACACACAACAATGGAAATCATTTTGAAAAGACTTGTTTGTGTGGGCAATCGACATCACAGACAAAAAAGGATTTTTCAATTCCAAACTGTCAACATGGTCACATGCTTCGAGCACTAAGGTGAATGACGCCGAAAAGAAAGCGTCCAGCGTAAAAGACGCCGAGCGCCTGCTGTTCTTCCATTATGTAAATTTTTGTTTTCACCGTCCAAAGATTTTTTTCCATTTTGAAAGTCGAATCTCGACCAATCTTAGCCCGCGTCGCGTTTTTTCCTGCTATTTATAAGCTTCTTGTGAAAATTCTGTGCGTATTGGATACAAAACGCTTTTGAACAAACTCCTTCTCCTCTGGGACACACAAGAGCCACTCGCCGAGTCCAACACGCCATCATGAATTTCAACCCAACTGGCACCATGTTTGCGAATATGCAAAATGCGTGCGAATATCAACAGCGCCGGACGGACGAGGAAAAGCGCTTTTTCGGTTCGGCGGATCCACGTTCCGCCCTCAGAGCGAAGTAAAAACGGTTCTTTCTTGCAAACTGACGCCACTTCGAAAGCAGTCGCTTGACTTTCGGCTCAGGCGTCCAGTTTCATGCCACTCGTAAACTGCATGTATTCAGATAGTCGCTCGACTGTTGACTGAAACACTGCGCCACATGAGACAAAAGACAAGAGCGACAAAAAATTCCCAATGCACTTATTTTTGAAAGCCAGCCATGCCAATCATTGGGTTGTGTTAGGTGCGTACAGGACCCTTTCATCACGAAACCAATCGTTAGAGTATCCATACATTCACACCCGTTTTTCAACATCATCCCGAGCTATCGAGCATGATTGTATTCCGTGAGCTGTGATCTTGAAAGCGATGGTTGAGATTGAAACACCGATCTGAGTTCATTATACGATTGAACAGTGGCAGATGCCTGAGCTCGTGGATCCTGTAGAGCTAGCTGCCCTTGTGGGCTAGCTGTCCAGTGCTTCCAAGTCATGGAAATCTGTGTTGTACCTTCTGTGCGTATAGTGAATCCTGAAGTGCCGAATGATCTCAGGAGCTTAACCACTGTGGTGAGCTTCATGATGAACATTTATATATTTGACACCACTCGTTTGAGCTGAAGCGTGCTCGAGAATGAGTATCAAAGGCATTGGTTTGTCTGATCAGTTCTCTTGAGAATGCAGAGGGTTAAGTGGCCTCATAAAGTTGTGGATGAACGCCACGCCACATGTTAGGATCAACCCTACACAAATTATCCAGAAGGTCACAAGCTACTCAATCGTTTGGAGTCCGTCAACCAAGAAATCACAAGCTATTCAAACTATTGGAGACTGTCGACAACGATTAACTTGAGCCAAGACGACAGAATAGCCATTCGACGACTCTCTTTGTATTGGAAAGCACCTTGCGCTATCAACTCGAAGAGAAGAAGCCCAGAACACAAATTTTGTAAAATATGAACAACACTTACATAGTTGAATGCGTAAAGTTTCTACAGTCCTTATACTAAACGCGCAAAGCCGACATTCCGGCAAGAATGTAGAAACAACCAATACTCTGTCTTCCCTGATGAGCACAGCGAAACGTGAGCTCTGAAGGAAATATCCTACCGTATTGGGCTACTCGTCGCATCGCGCACGAACGATCCAGACTCACTTTAGATGAATGCATGTGGCATCAGTTAGATCAGCAATGCATGCATACCATGCCATTGATTGTTATTGACCAAGCTACGTAGTAAGGTTTACAATATGAGCTGGCACTAGCGTGCGATCGCAACCCACACACTACAGGTATCCGATTTTTGGATCGCCCGTTTTGTTCTTAGCAACGAACTAGACACGGAAAGGTGAGTTCCAAGTCGAACTGCTGACTTAGCAAACAATGGTCGAGTTCTGTGGATGTTGAGACAGGATGGATCGTACTGATCCACATCATCCAATTATTCAGTGCTACCTGACCATGAGTATAAAGAGCCTGTGTTTTCCCTCAATTTCGAACTCCTATTCCAGCGAGTACTTCACTGCTTTCGTGGTTTAGCTCTCCGCTGCCTGTGGATGAAGGCATCAATGGAAATTAGGCGTAACTTGTAATTCACTCCATGACAAAAGAAAGCTAAAGCTAGTTGTAGTTGCTGCGGGAAGTCAGTATCTGACTCGATCGGAAGTACGATCGGAAGTAATTGCCGTTGTGCGCTAACTTTTAGTCACATCCATCCAAGTTATCGAGTCTTCACCAATGTGTATTAGGTGCAAGTATACCCGTGTTTAGTCAGGCCATCGTGACACTGCGTAGTTTAGCCTAAAGCGAGCCCTAAATGTTTAGCTTGAGAACAGAAGCTAGGGCTGCTCACGCATATAATCCCTTGCATTGCTCTTGTTCTCGGTAAAACATATTGGGATCTTAGTGATGCCAATACAAAGGTGTGATTTGAACAGATCAACACAGTAGTGACTATGCCAGTACCATCTACTATTATATCCAGTCCACTCAAGCCACGATAGTGCCCACAGATACCATGTTTATCGTTTAGATAACAAGCGCAACAGCAAGACAACATATAGGGGCGATGCGGGTGAGGTGTTACTGTTAGTTCACTGAACAATCTTCCAACCCGTACTCACTTTAGCAACTGTTGGTCTCTTGAGATGCAGACTATACGCAACAAAAACGTACTTAACCGATGTATACCTAGAATCACAAAAGCTACTCGACTATTTTGTGTGGTGTGGGACAAACAAGTAGATACCTATAAAAGTTGCTCTATTAATGTGATGCTGGAAAGCATTATGTAAATCGAGTGTTTTCTCTCAATGACAGATGTACAAAACTCAAGTCTAACTATCACCCTAATAGTAAATCAGCACGCTTCACTGGAGTGCTCGAGGAAATATGACTGTAATCATCATTGCTCGCCATCGATACGTAACTTTACAATTTCTTGCGCAGCATATTTGGTAGCAAGCACTAATGATCACTCCTACTCAACATCTATGGTTGTTCTTGACTGTCATGCAACTGGAGTTGAAGCGAAGTGTTTACTTGCAACAGATGAGCTATATCATGCTATACTCGCTTTCTAAAATACATACAACTGCTCGATTATATGCCTACAAAATGTACCTCATTCGCGCACGACTCCTAAGCCTGCTGGGAACATGGTCGTTTCCAAAGGCATACCCTGTACTTAGTAAGTGGCCAACTCATGATCGAGCCTACGCAAGAATGCCATCATGCAGAAGGAGTATCTGCACATGGGGAGGTCCTCCTATTTCTTACCTCTATAAATCATAGAGGGACTGTACTGTCTAATATTTTCAGCTATATATATATATGATTGCGGGTTACTGCACTACCGTATTATTAATAAACAGTCTTTGATAAAGACAGGTCAGTATAACACTTACCGATGCTCATCATTGTGAGCCTAGGATATATCACTATGATGCCACTACATTACAGACCAGCAGTGCCAAAGCATTTGGATCTCGCGAACGAGACACACTTTAATTTTGCTTTGCTCTGCAAAACAGTATGCTTCTTGTATTTGAAGGGCTAAAAATGGTTCATAGTCGAACTTGAATTCCCGGCAGTAATACTAATGAGGCTGTACTACATGTAGGCAACCTCGTTGAATGGCGCCCTTTGCACTTCAAAAGCATTGTTATATGATTTGCTCGCTGAGTCCATCTGCCCAGTGTGAATGTAATACTTGCGAATAAGCAAAAACATTTGCACAACTTGCTGGTATTATAGGCGTGAATGCGGATCGACAACAGATGCTGAAGGATAAAGGGATTTTGGGGTTTGTGCATTTGTGCATTTGTTCGTTTGGGCAAACCCAATTTCGGGCTTCTCTTGGATTGGATATTATTGACCCATTTTAGGTGAATGACGAAGACTCGTGTAATAATTTCCAAGTAAAGTATAACTTTTATCTTTAAGATCCTATTTTCCTGTTAACACTTCGACGCCCTTACGCAAATCTCAGGGAAATCGGGCTTGCTGGCTCAAACCGTAATATAACAGGTTTGGACGGAGAACGATAAATTATTCGGAATTTATTGCTTCGCTGTTGAAGCATACTTATGACTTATGATGTAAATACTCTCTCCAACCTGCATTTCTGACGAAACCGATAGGTGGCATGCGGAGTCACTTTCAATGTGACTATTAAATGAAAAGCTAGCTGACTTTTGCTCTTTTGAACACCAATCCATTCTCCAACAGCATACCTTGTGATCTACAGAGTGGATATATAAAAGTACGACCTATGAAAAGTTTCTCATTAGAGCACTTGTCGCGAGAAGTACATCAAACATGCACAAAACTATACGCACACAGCAAAATGGCTATTGCGCTCAAGGCGCGGTGAGAACAACAAAAACGACGCAAAATGCTCGCTTCGATTTATTTATATCCCAAGAGATTCACAACCCAAGATTTACTGGTGTAAACCAACACCGAACCACGCATTGAATTCACAAAAATGCTGGAAAGCCAAAGCTGAGTGGGGGGGGGGGGGGTTGAATGCAGTTGCGTTTCCATGCAGCCGAGTGAGCCCCACTCATTTAAAAAAACTGCAGCGACTCGTTAGTGCGAAACCACCGGCCTGCTGAGAAGATGCCTTCACCTCAGCAATTTTCAGCCAGCCATATTTTTGTGGTGCTCATAGATCGAGTTCGCAAAGGATGGTGGACCTGTATGTTTTAACATTCAGAGCAATACATTAGGCAAAGAATGAGCATTGCTGTCGTTATAACTATCGCAAACGAGCCTGACATAATTCCTCGGCGAAAAAGCTGGATTTCACCTCACACTGTGCAGGATTTATTTCGCCATTTCAGGGTGCAAGGGGAGTCTTAGTAGTTCTGGAATTCACGCTGGCAACAACTAGCATGTGTCTTTCTGTCTGGTGCCAAAGCTGGTTTCTGGCCCAGCCATCTTGAAAGTCTTTCTTCTTGGTGCTGTTTTGTTGGCGATTTGCCTCCCTCGATTTGGTCACTATGCAATGTCGTTCTGCCACAGGGGAAGGCCCTGCCTCACTGGACTCTTTCGTGAGTTAGGGTCATTTACATACTGAAACCAAGTGAAAAAACCGGTTCCGCAAAAGGGCTAGGGCGTGGTCCTGCCTCACACACACGCATTTGTTGATTGTGCTGGTTTGCTTGTTTGCGCCAATTGGTCCAACCAAACAAGCAAGCGGGCGAAATTAATAGAACCAGCCAACCCGCTGACTGATTGAGAACAAAAAGGGAAGAAAGAAGGTGGGCGAGCACGCGTCGTCCATCTTGAGCGAGGCGCCCTCGCTCCCTCTCTCACTTCGGCACACAAGCTCCACAAGAAACAAGCCACGCAAGCCACGCAAGCCCGACAAGCAGCAAGGCAACAAACAAACAAAACAAGCAAGTGTGTGCGTTTGTGTGCTTGCTTGCTTTGTTGCGTACCCACCCATCCAGCAAGCAGTCTCTTGTCCTTGGTGACGCCACCACCTCCACCACCACCAACATGTCTCCGTCTCAGCCGCCGCGGCCTCCGTCTCACGGCTCGCCAGCCAGTTCGTCGGCTTCTTCTTCTTCCGGATCTGGTGCTTCCCAGCCGCCAGCAGCTCCGCGTGAGGCGGGCCACCCCGCCGTCCCCAGTACCAGTACCAGTAGTCCACCACCGTCGGCGTCATCCTCATCGTCCAAGCCGCACCACTCGACCGTCGGCGTGTTCTCCAAGCGCAAGGGTGTGCGCTACCGGCGCGACGGCCAGGTGCTCAGCTGCCGCTTCTGCGAGATCCTGCGCCTGCGCGACGAGCCGTTTCTCTACGAGGACGAGCAGGTCGTGGTCTTCCGCCCGCTGCGGCCCATCGTGGCGTCCCACATCCTCATCGTGCCGCGCGCGCACATCCGCAACGTGTCGATGCTCGCCGGCAGCCACGAGGCGCTGCTGCGCCAGATGAAGCGC
This sequence comes from Globisporangium viniferum, assembly GCA_023333705.1. Taxonomy (NCBI): domain Eukaryota; phylum Oomycota; class Peronosporomycetes; order Pythiales; family Pythiaceae; genus Globisporangium; species Globisporangium viniferum. The sequence continues at coordinate 63,941 of JAASFI010000006.1, read as the reverse complement.
GTCGCCGAGCGCGTGCTGCTCACGGATCCGTCACTGTATTCCCTATCGCTGTCGTCAAGTGTTCATTGTGGTGAGACGGCTACTACCTCTGGCGGCGCTGCTGCTGCTGGCGTTACTGGCTCGTCTTCGCTATCAAATCCTGATGATAGCGATCCGCTGGGGACGACAACAACAACAACCAGAGGAGGAGATCACCTGGAAGACTCGAAGCACTCGGAGGAAGACTCAAAGCATTCAGAGGAATCTTCCAAAGGCACGGACGACGAGGAGTCGTGCAGCCCCAACAACACCGTCAAGAACAACAAGAACAAGACCAGCAAGAAGAGTACCAGCCTTAGCACTCATACCAGTAGAAGGAAGAGCCTGCCACCCGCGCTCAAGTTTGCGTTCCACGTGCCGCCGTTCAACAGCATCGACCACGTGCACATGCACGCGTTTCGGGACGAGCCGCGCCGCATGGGCGTGTTCGGCCGCATCAAGTACCGCACCGAGTCTTGGTGGTGCCGCTCCTTCGACGACGTTCTCGCGCGCGTGAGTGGAGGGGACTTCGCCAAGGAGGCGGCTCCTCACGACGATGAAGACGAGCCATTTGACACCAACAACGACCCGCCGCTGTCGTCCCTGCGAGCGACCAGCAGCATGAAGAAGCACGCGGCGGACCTCACCAACCACCAGCGCTGTTAGCTGGCAGAGCTAGTTCTACAGCCCACATGATAGAACAGAAGAATAGTATTATTATATTTATTAAATCAATTGAATAGTGTGTAACCATGAGCTCTCTCTTCTCAGTTGACACATGTACCCATGCACAACAAACTACAGAACAAGAACAACCCCATCCACATGTTCACCACAACAAGTCTCGCGCAACAACTTGCTATATAACCCAAAACAAACAACCTAGCAGCCCTCTCACACCCACACACATTCCACAACTCACAACTTCACTCAGGCGGAATGACTGGACGACGTGCCGTAGCGCAAGCCGCCGATGCGCACGCGCGAGAAGCCCAACTGCGGGGTCGCGGGCTGCCACCCCGAGAAGATGGCTTCGATCTCCTGCAGGCTGCGCTGGCTCGTCTCCGGCAGGTAGAACCACGCGACGCCCACGCCCACGGCGTTGCACAGTAGCACGGCGCCCGCGCAAATCCAGAGCACGTGCAGCGAGTGCAGCTGCGCGCGCAGCAGCGCGACCGCGTACGTGAGCGCAAAGTGCACGAGGCCGTCCCAGATCACCACGACGCTCATGGCGCCGAGCCGCTGCTTGACCGGGAAGAGCTCGCTGGCGACAACCACCGGCACGACGCCCAGCCCCAGCTGGTGGCCCGCGACCATAAGCAGCACCGTGGCCGAGCCGTAGTCCGTGAGCGCGCCATCCATCTTCTTGGCGCGATAGGCGCTCCAGAGCATGAACAAACAGCAGTACACGACCACGTAGCACCCGGACTGCAGCGTCATCAGCCGTCCGCGCACGTCCACGAGCAGGAAGCAAGCGGCCACACCGATGCTCGCAGCGACCCACATGAACGCCATCGCGTACAGCAAGTCGGCGTCCCCGCCGTCCACGTCAACACCCATCACCGTCACGACAAACGTGCCAGTCTTCGTCGAGCTCAGCGTCGGCGCGATCAGGAACGAACACACGGCGCGCAGCGTGAAGAGCAGGCAACAGAGCACGAGCGGCCGGAAGAACGCGCCGCGGTGCGTGCGGTCCTGCGCCGCGAGCACGTTCGCGTGGATGATCGAGTTCACCTGGTACTCGGCGCTCTTGTAGCTGCCGTTGTAGAGCCGCGCGAGGATCTCGAACGCCGTCTCGCGGTCTTCGTGGCGCACCACGAGCCACGTGGGCGAGTCCGGGAGCTTCTGCATCGCGAGCAGCAGCAGCAGCCCGGGTACAAGCCCCGCCATCGCCAGCACCTTCCACTCGCTCAGGTTGAAGCCAAAGTACGAGCGGCTCAGGTCGATGAAGAGCGCGCCGATCGCCAGGTAGCAGAGACAGCCCACGCCCGCAAACAGCGCGAGCGCACAGAGCACGCGGCCGCGGGTGCGCGCGGCGCTCACTTCCGCCAGGTAAATCGGCGCCACGACGCTCATCATGCCCGTCGCGATGCCCAGTAAGTACCGTCCGATCACCACGGTGATCTCTCCGTACGCGAGTCCGATCAGCAGCCAGCCGATGATGTACGGGATCGCCGAGAGCTCCAGCGCGCCAGCTCGCCCCAAGCGGTCGCCCAGGTAGCCCGCCACGGCGGCGCCAAAGATGTTGCCCAGGTACAGACACTGGCTGAAGAAGAAGCTCGTGTGCTCGTGGTCCGTGTTGAAGACGTCCACCTGCATGTTGTAGAGCCGACTCGCCGAGATCGGGAAGAGCGAGAGCCACACGCAGCACATCGCCGAGCTGCCGATCGCGAGGATGTGCATCAGCAGGTACCGGTTCATCTGGTACGGCGGCGCGCGGTGCCCAAAGTCCTTACTGCATCACATATACACAGAGATACATACACACAGAGCACAGTGATCAGCCGCCATGTACGCACACACCCCACGAATGAAATGACGAATGAACGCACCGCGCGTTGATGGGCGTGCTCTCGCCCGGCGAGAGCGACACGTCCACCAGCTCCGCGGGCGCGTGCACGTAGTGGTGCGGCACGAACGCGAACTCACTGCGCGCCGGGTCCCGCAGCGCGTCCACGAGGCTGCGCCATCCGCGCGCGCTCTGGTGGGGCTGCCGAGCTGGCGCCATCCTCCCAGTCTGCGTTGGTTGATTTGTGTGTGTGTGTGTGTGTGTGTGTGAGCCATGATTCTGTGGCAGAGGCAAAAAAACAAAAGCGTAACCTCTTCCAACAGAAATGATCTTTGGAAGATCGGTGGTGTAACCCCTCTTGTGTTTGATCGTCTTAAAATTTGTATGCATCGTAACCGTCGAGAGGTGACGGAAGTAGTACAGTATAGAACGGATGAAGTGCGACGCGCAAGAAAGGTCGCGGGAAGGTGACGCGAAGGTAACGCGTCGCCGCGACCCAACCAACCATCCCGCTCACACACAACAAACAATACCAGCACGAGCGTTATTGGCAAGCAGCAAGCGAGCAGCTCAGCACAGCAGCAGAGTGATGGCGATGGACGGCGCGGCGAGCAAGGCGTTCGTGGACGCGCTTTACCGCAAGGTGCTGCTCTCCGTGAAGGCGTCGAACGCGATCCCGAGCGAGGACGACGACTTCCACTACCATAGCAAGTTCAGCAAGGCGTTCGCGGCGCACGTGAGCACGAGCGGCGCCAAGCTCGAGGAGCTCGTGTGGCAGCTCACGCGCGTCGACAAGGCCAAGAAGAAGAGCGGTAGCAATAACAATGATGACGACAACGACGACGATGATGAAGAGGACGACGCCAAGAAGCGCGAGCTCTTTGACGGACCCGAGCCAAAGTCCAGCATCACGGACTTTGTCGACGCGCTGCTGGATGAAGCCACCAAGCAGCTGGAGCTCTTCCAGCGCGGCCCCGCGGCGGCTGCGTCTGGTCTGCGACCGCTGGAGAACAAGCCGCTGAGCTTTGACAAGAAGGTCGCAAAGGCAAAGGACGAGAAGGACAAGACCGGCGTTGCGAACATGAGCACCAGCAACAACAACTCGGTGCGCCACAGCCGCGGCATGGCCAAGCCGCAGGACCAGTTCAACGAGCAGATCGACAACTCCGAAGCGCCGTTCGTGTCCAAGCTGCGCGAGAAAGCGCACGCGCTGCACAACGCACCTGTCATTGCGGACGATGAGGACTCGCTGCAACTGCAGCACCCGTATTACCCGGAGATCAAGGCGCTCAAGTACGCCGAGTGGCAGCTGGAGGCCTCCCAGGACGCGTTCAAGAAGATCCCCGTGGAGGACGCGTCGTTCCTGTGGGTGAACTCGGACGAGACGCTCGCGGAGATGGTGAAGTCGCTGAGCAAGCCGGAGAACCGCGTGATTGCCGTGGACCTGGAGCACCACAGCTACCGCTCGTACCTGGGACTCGTGTGCCTCATGCAGATCTCGACCGCGAACGAGGACTTTCTCGTGGACACGCTGGCGCTGCGCTCGAAGCTGCAGATCCTCAACACCGTGTTCTGCGACCCACAGAAAGTGAAAGTGCTGCACGGCTCGGACATGGACATCCTCTGGCTGCAGCGCGACCTGGGACTCTACATCGTCAACATGTTTGATACCGGTCAGGCGGCGCGGCTGCTGCAGTACCCGCGCTTCTCGCTCGCTTACCTGCTCAAGCGCCACTGTGCGATCGACGCCGACAAGCAGTACCAGCTGGCCGACTGGCGCATCCGACCGCTCGAGAAGAACATGGTCAAGTACGCGCGCGAAGACACGCGCTACTTGCTCTACATCTACGACCAGATGAAGCACGAGCTGCTGGCGTCGAGCGACAAGACGCGCTCGAGTCTGCTCTTCGAAGCGCTCCAGAACTCGAGCAAGATCTGTCTCCAGGTGTACGTGAAGCCCGAGGTCAATGACGACGACTGCGTCGCGCTCAGTGACAAGCTCAAGGGCACGGTGGGCATCCCCGCGCTCTCGGAGCTCCAGCGCCGCGTGTTCGCGATGCTCTACTTCTGGCGAGACCGCGTCGCGCGTCTCGAGGACGAGTCGACCGCGTACGTGCTGCCGAACCACGCGCTCATGAAGATCACGAAGCAGCTGCCGACCAAGTCGGACCAGCTCTTCCGCACGTGCAACCCCGTGCCTCCGCTGGTGCGCAAGTACGCGCACGAGCTGACGTCGCAGATCAGTGCCGAGAAGACGAAGCTCGCGGCGGAAGAAGCAAAGGCGGTCGCTTCGGACGAGAAGCAGGCTGGCGAAGGCGGCGCCGCTGCGGCGGCGAAGAAGAGCACGCACTGGCGAGCAGAGCAGGATGAAGACGTGGTGATGGAGAGCAGCACGTTCACCTCCAGCGTGAGCCACATGAGCGAGTACGCGGGCTGGGAGAGCGGCAAGCGCAAGGCCAAGTGTATGGAAGTGGATGTTGAAGCTGCTGCTGGTGTCTCTAGCGGCTTGCGTGCGAGCTTCGTCGGCCTCTCGACTACAGCTGGAGAAGACAACAGCGACGAGAGCGCGATCGCCAAGCTGGAAAAGGTGAACCAGCTCGTGGCGCGCACAGCGTTCACCGTGTCGGAGAACGACCGCGTCGAGACGCACGTGGTGTCCACAGCTCCAGTGACGAGCGTCGCCAGCACTGCTCAGACCTCTGCGAGCGAAGCGATCCCACAGTCGATCTCGGAAACGTATCACATGACGAACCGCGCGAAGCGGCGAAAGACGCAGCAGGCGGGTGACGGTGACAATGACGACGAGGGCGAGAACAACGAAGGCGCCGAGATCGCGCTGCCGCCGGCATCGTCGGATGCATCGTCGTCGGCGCGTGACAAGAAGAGCGCGGCGCCGTTCAAGGCGTTCGACTACTCGGCGGCGAGCGAGCAGATCGCCGGCGCCAAGTTCGACATGGCGGACGCGACGAAGGCGAACGACCGACCGAACGGCAAGAAGAAGCGCGGCGTGAAACAGCAGGGCAGCGGCTACAACCCGTTCGTGGCGATCCGCGGCGCGGCGGGCGACGCGACGCCGGCCGAGCTGCAAGGCGCGAAGAAGGCGGTGAAGAAGATGCACCACATGCCGCGCAGTGCCACGTTCCGATAGACGCATGTGTGTGGGGGTATGATAGCGGTTGGCTCGTTGATCTCGCGTGTAGATAGATTTGATAGATATATAAAGCAGCGCGGACGGAGGCCATGTCTCCATGCCTTCTTGCGCGAAAGCATTCCATTCCGTTCCCAATTGCGTAGCTCTTCATTTTGGATATCCAGATGGGCAAAAAACGCATTTTTTGCAGTTCGCGCCAAAAATAAATGCTATTTTCGTCCAATAACAGGCTTCTAAAATGCATTTGTAGCCCTGTGATTGGCTGAAACTGCTACCTTACATGCCCTGTTTGTTGGTTTCGATTGCGGAGGTCGCCATTATCCAATAGACAGAGAGGCGAGCACGCGAACGCAATAGGACCGGCCGGCAGACAGGAAGTAGGCGCGTGCACGTGAGCGAGCGATGGCCAAGCCCACGCAGGAAAAGAAGCGCAGCCGCGCGCCATCCGATGGCGGTGACAGAAAGGCGGCGGCGGCGCGCAAGAAGCAGAAGCAGAAGCCCGCGGCGGTAGTAGCGGCAGCACCACGCAAACAGACGAAGAAGAAGATGATGCCGCAGGAGGTCGTCGAGGAGAGCGACGATGACGATGATGCGACCACTGCGACTGCTGACAGCGACGGTGGTGCGGATGAAGAGTCGGGAGAGGAAGACGAGAACGGCGCTGGTTCCGATGATGATGAAGACGAAGGTGTGTGAGAGAGAGGGGCGTGTAGCTCGTGCGACTCGTAGTGGAAGTCGTGTTGACGCGTTCTTATATGCGGTTTTGTATTGCGTACGATCAATAGAAACAGCGGAGAGCGACTCGCCCGTGGAAGAGGAGCCGAAGAAAAAAGCGAAAGCCAAGCCGCGAGCCAAAGCAGCAGCAGCCGTGACGAAACCTGCGGCGAAGAGCGCCAAAACCGCAAACGGGAAGGCGACGAAGAAGCCTGCTGCCAAGGCGAAAGCACCCGCAAAGCCAGCGAAGAAAGCGGTGCCTGCGAAGAAAGCGGTGCCTGCGAAGAAAGCGCCAGTGAAGAAAGCAGCAGTGAAACCAAAACCAAAGCCCGTGGTGAAAAAGCGCAAAGTGCGCTCGCAGGAAGACAAGATCCTCGAAAACGCGCCGATGAACGAGCCGTTCTACGTCGAGACTGGCAGCGAGTGGCATGCGACTGATATTGGTACATACATCCAGTGTATATATCTGTATCATCGAATGGACATAGAGATCTAACCGTGTGAGACCGTAATGCTCTACCGCATGTACAGATTTCGATGAGCTGAGTGCGCTGCGCAGCATGTGGGAGCTGCCGTCGGCGTGCCACATCCTGTGGCTGCTGCAGAACCCGCTGACGCTGCGCTTCTCGCACAAGCTGCTGGACTTTGAGGCCGCGCTGCTGAACCCGGCGTCCAGCACGATCCTCGAGGACGTGTTCACGAAGCTGCTGCTGAAGAAGAGCGAGCGCGACTGCTTGACTGCCGGCATCGGACTCAAGTACGAGTGGTGGAACAAGCAGCTGCGTGAGTACTACATGGCCATGTACGACAAATGGTACGCGCTGCTGCGCAAGGCCGGCGAGAAAGTGCCCGAGTCGTTCTCGGACGACGAGGATGACGACGACGACGACGACGACGACGACCAGCAGATCGACGTGGAGCTCTCGGACGACGAGTGGATGGCGCTTGACATCCTGAAGGCGAGACTCGAGGCGCTCGGCATGGTCTGTCCGCTCAAGGTGAGTGCATTCATTGCCTGGGGTTTCGAGTGCGTGGGTACCAACATGAGATTGGTTTATGATGATGGTGTACTGACGTATGCTCTATCAACAGCACAAATCGTTCGCGGAGCTGCCCGCAGACTTGCGCTGCAAGATCCTTCACAACCTGTGCGAAGCTGTGATTGACGACCCAACCAACACGTAAGTGGAACAAGCACACTCGTATGGTTCCTAAACTCACTGAGCCACGTATTCACAATGAAACCCATTGTCTTCTTAATAGGGAACATGTCCGGATGATGGAGGAGGACGACATGCGCGTGGAGCCGCTCGGACGCGATCGCGCAGGCAATTTCTACTATTTCTTTCCGCAGTTTTACGAAGAGCGGCGTCTGTATCGCCTCGAGCTCGCGACGAAAGAGTGGGGGCTGTGGGCGAAGGGCGACGACTGTTTCCGCGCGCTGCTGGTCGCGATGAAAGAGATCCGAGGACGCAAAGTCGCGGGCGAGCAGGAGCTCATTGACCACTTGGAGGTGATCGTTGAGCAGATCGAGGAAGAGGCGTTGGAGCGCGAGAAGGAGTTGGAGAAGGCGAACAAGCGCGCGATCCTCGAGGCGATCCCGCGCAAGAGGTCGGTGCGCATCCAGGTGAAGCAGATCGAGCAGATGGAGCAGCAGAAGCAGGAAGTGGAGACCAAGCAGCAGCTGTCGATGGAAGAGCTCGCGGACCTCAAGCGCGCCGAGCTGCTTCGAAAAGTCGAGATGGAGGCCGAGCGCGAGGCGCGAGAGCTCGAGAAGGAGGCGAAGCGTGTGGAGCAGGAGCTCAAGGAGCGCGAGGCGGCGGCTGCCGAGCGAGAGCTGAGACGGCAGCGACGCCTCGAGAAGGAGAAAGAGGAGGAGGCAGAGCAGCGCCGCCTCGAGGCCGAGCGGCAGAAAGAGAAAGAGGCGCGAGAGCTGCGCGCGAAGCTCCGCAAGGCCGCAGAGGAGGAGGCGCGACTGCAGGACCAGATAGAGCAGATCGACGAGGAGACACCAAAGACCACCGGATAAGATGAGTGAGTGAGTGGACTGGTAATATGATGGAGAGAAGCTGATTGAGCTGGAGTGTGTACCTATGAGCAGGCAGCTCGCGAAAGGCAGGACGAGATAGATAGACTTGCATGGAGAATGATGACCACACGATACTCTTTTCACTTACCATAGTCTCGCGAGTGGCTTGTGTGTGTGTGTGTCAACACCTTACTTAGCAGAAGGCCGTTCTCAGGAGCTACATCCAATAGCATCTATCTGCCTAATGCCAGTTGCGGCTTCTTGGAAGGGTTCCATGTTGCGCTGCGACACCAACTGAGAACAGACGCCTTCGAGAGCACTTGGAAGCGAAAATATCACACTGAGAGCTCAGCAATCACAGTAGATCCATTCGAATGGATTACTTCTTTCCGAAAGTATCACCAGCAGAGATACTTTTCAGCGTGCTCTTGATACTTCACGACCACTTCAAGTAATAGAAACCGCCCATGAGACAAAAATCACTTCACTTTTGTATGGGTACGTACCCATCCATTCCATTCCATTTGGTATCATCATTCTCGTCATCAATTATGCGATCCACATGGTGTTTACGTTGAGAGGCGACAGTCTCATCCAGACTGTAGGCATGGCGTCACTTTGCTTCACTTTCGCAGTTTGTTAGTTGTATCACAGGGTGATACGCAAGTGAAGTTCTGTATCACAGAACAGCAGAGAACGCCGTTAGCCTTTAGGACGGATCTTCGCTAACGACGCGAAGCACACACCCACACATACGACCAGCCTCTCATTCTCATTCCTCAATTTGCCCTCTCGGTAACACAAGCCAACGTTCACGCAACCACCAGTCAAGCCATCACCACCCACTATGGCGGCATCAACCAAGCTCTTTACGCCACTGACGCTCGGCGGCAAGCGCGACCCCGTGCAGCTGCAGCACCGCGTCGTGATGGCGCCGCTGACTCGTCTCCGCTCGGGCGAAGAGGGCATCCCGCCGGCGTTCGCGGCGACGTACTACGGGCAGCGCGCGACCGAGGGCGGATTGCTCATCTCCGAGGGCGTGTGCATCAGCACGACCGCGAGAGGATACTTTGGCACCCCGGGGCTCTTCCGCGACAACCAGCTCGAGGCCTGGAAGAGCGTCACACAGGCCGTGCACGCCAAGGGCGGCAAGATCTTCGCCCAGCTCTGGCACACGGGTCGCGTTGGCCACCCGCTCAACATGCCGAATGGAGAGCTTCCGGTGTCGGCGAGCGCAGTGTCGATGGACGACGTCAAGAGCTCCGCGGTCACGCGTGAGGGCAGAAAGGCGTACGTGACGCCGCGCGCATTGGAGATCGAGGAGATCGCGGGCGTTGTCGAGGACTACCGCCGCGCAGCTGTAAACGCGGTTGAGATCGCGGGCTTTGACGGTGTCGAGCTCCACTCTGCGAACGGGTATTTGCTCGAGCAGTTCCTCTGCGACGGCGTGAACAAACGCACCGACAAGTACGGCGGAAGCCTTGAGAACCGCTCGCGATTCCTGTTTGAAGCTTTGGACGCGATTCTGACGAGCGTCGACCCGAACAAGGTCGGCGTGCGCCTCTCGCCGTTCTCGATCACGTTTGGGTGCACGGACTCGGACCCTGCGTCCACCTACGGTCACGTGGTCGCGAAGCTCAACGCGTACGACCTCGCGTACTTGCACGTGGTGGAGCCACGCGGACGCCACGTCGCGAATCCGCAGGTGCCAAAGATCGGCGCGACTGCCCACTTCCGCACGATCTACAATGGCGTACTGCTCACGGCGTCGGGTTACGACCACGACAGCGCGGTTGAGGTGATCGAGACCGGCGTCTCGGATGCGGTCGCGTTCGGCCGCGCGTTCCTCGCGACCCCGGACCTCGTCAAGCGCCTGTGCCTCGGAAAGCCGTTCAACGAGCCGGACCCCACCACGTTCTACTTGGGCGGTGAAGAAGGGTACACGGACTACCCGTTCCTCGAGGACGTCGTGCTCGTCCAGTCGTAGGCTTCATTAGAACAACGGAATGCATACACTGAAGCAAGCAAAGCAAGTGCAAGCCTACCTACAACACACGTAGCTCTTTGACATGCATACTAGATAATAAATACATTGCGCGAATGAACTTTTAAACAGGTGGTTGGTGTGAGAGTAACCATTGCGTGTAACCCTGCAACTTCAACTTGTGTACCCTCATTGAGAGTGATGGTCTTGTGTTCTTGTCCTTCTCAACGTCCTGATCTGCGAGCCTTTTTCTGCGAGTGCTCTCTCGCCCTGTTCCGTTTTGCCACCGCCGCTCAGAAGCGAAACGACCGACAGTCATTTGGTCCTATTTGGTCCCATTTGGTCCCATTTGGTCCACCAGACTCTTCATTTCCCCACGCAGAGAACCCGCAGTTGACAGGGCAGTTCAGCAGCCACAGCCTACCTACCTAGACAGTCTCCTTCATGACGAGACGCAGACGCATCCTCATCCGAAACCTGGGGCCAAGTGCCCCGCAGCGCAACTACTTGGACGTCCAGGGCAATGAGCGCGGGCAGCAAGCCGCGCAAGAGCTCCAGGTACGTAAATGATCTTTGTTGATGAGTGGTACTCGCATGCATTTCAACAGGCAGAATCACCAACTGTTTGATCTGTCTATGTCCATCACAGAGAGCGAGAGACACGATTACTGCATTGCAGGTCGAGAAGGACAAGGAAATCGCGTTCTTGAGGGGCCAAGTCGCTGCGTGTACGTCCATGTCAGCCCAGTAGTCGCCACCAGCAAACAATGTCAACTCATTTGCAAAGCGAGGTTTCGCTCAAGCTTTCTCAGGTTTCCCGGACGCAACAGCGCCAGCAATCCCATCGGCATCCCCATCAAGACATCCATTCGCGGGAAGGACTTTCACAGGAGCGTCCACGAGCTTTCCCAATGCAGCAGCAGCAACAGGCTCGATGCCCTCTGGTTCATGGGCTGCCTTCTCTTCCACAGTCACGTTCCAAACCAATGTTGCGTTTGGATTTGGCGCATTCAACACTCCTGGTGCTCCACGGTCAGCTCCTTTTGCACCACCAAGCTCCGCGCCATTCACAACTCCAAGGCTTTTAAACGGCGGAGCTGACGCGGCTCCAAGTCCTCCAGTGCTTGGTGCTTCGGCAGCACCAGCGACTCCGTTTGCTCTACCAGCAGCATCCAAGCGTTGGCGGCGATGCTTACAAATTCCAAGACGGCGTGTTCAGTATTGGCGTGGCTCCACCGCCACAACCGCCAACAGCTCGGCAAATCCTGAAAGCCCGCGTGCAGAGGCAGAAGGAAGACCGCGCGAATAGACTCGAGCAAGAGCGCAAGGACGCGATCAGAGACAGGCTCCACAGTCGACGGATTCTGAAGCCTCGCTTGCACAGTTCCGAGGGGATCTGATGGAGCATTGCAATGTTTGTACAGGTCTATTGGGTATTGATAAAGCCTCTAGGCAAGTGCATGGACAAATGGCTGAATGTGGGCTTTCGAACTCTCCAGCACGATCTATCTCATTTCAGCTTCAAATGTCCATATTTCCTACATATCATATCATTTAGACAGCATAGATTAGTGAAAATTGTTTTAGCCAATCAAAGTCGTCCATTTTCAATAAACCACAGGAATTTCTTCTGAGTCATAAGTCGATTATCGCGCAGCTAAAACCGCTTATGTCAAGACAAATAGCCTTTACCAAAGGTTGCTTGCTATTATTTGCCGCCTCCGAGTGGGTTAATTGGCCCGTACTGTGCGCGGCGGCGCACAGTCCCGGCCTCGTGATCACCGAGACCAGACGCTGTGTCCGCATCGATCGACTGGAGCACAGATTCGTTGCTCTGGTCGAGCCAGCCCGCCTGGGTCGTGACCCCTGGTACGAAAATGACCCGGTGGACCTGACACCACGCGAGCGCGTCGGCGAGGAGGTCAGTCTTGTCCGAGCCTCAGCGTCAGCGACCCACTTGCCATCGTGGTTGTCGCGATCAGCGCGCGATTCGCCGAGTGTTGACGATTGCCGCCGCTTCAGAGTGCAGAACTGAAATGCTCGATCCACAAAGTTGACGTTGCTTCTGGCAAACCCGAGCGGGGCGAGATTGAAATCGCCCAGTACCACAACAGTCAGGTTGCACGTGTGGTTGGTGAAGAAACCCTCGGGTTCCTGCTACCACCACAAGTTTTGTGTGGTGGACAGCGTCTTGACGGTGGACGGATCAGCCAACTGGTCAAAAACTGCATTCGACAATAACGCGCACCATGTTACCGGTACCATTCGAGCCGCAGGTGAAGTCGCAAGTGTGTTAAATGTATCGCTTGTTTTTGGCGCGTCCAATTGTTTAACTATGCTGTTCCTAATGCGCAGGCACGCTGATCTCCACGTTCAGCATGGAGATGCTTGACGCGTATCGCCTGCCTCTGCATGTGAAGGCGAAGCTAACCCTGGCAACGAAGACAAAGCGCAGCTATAGCCAGAGCGAGACAGCGTGGGCGAGGCGAACGGAGAGCGAGTATAAATCGTATTCAGTAAATTATGCCCAATCTATATGCCATAAATTATATCCCATTTGATGATTGGTAGAAACATGGGCTGACCAATCAGATATTTCAAAAGTAGAAAATATCTGATTGGTGCACGGGTTCGTCCGAGTTTCATACAAAAAGCAAGTACAGTACAACAAAGACGCATCCTAAATAGTGTTTAGGACAACTGACGGGAAAAATGCACCAGTTGTCTTTCCTGACGTGGCTGCGTGGTTCACACAATGTCAACTAGCAACCTTGGTACAAAAGGCTGTTGACACATTGAGCGGTTTTAGCAGATGAGCGGTTTTAGCAGCAAACCAATAATCGACTTCGACGGGATATGCTAAACATCAGATCCCCTTCAAAAATCAAATGGACGCGACACCGCATTCCTCTTCTTCTTTACGACATAGTAAATAGTCAAGACATCATCACATCAGAAGAAGGCAACCAGCAACAAATAAATGAAAGCAGGACGCCCGCGCGTGCGGGGCAGCGGACGCCGCCAGCCCAAGGCCGTCGACGCCGCAGAGAACGGTTCTGCCCCCATAGCCGGCGAGGTGAAACGGCGCACGTCCGTCAACTACCGCCACAAGCTGGATGTGATCGCGTTCTTCCTGGAACACGGCAACGACACGGCCGCCACGGTCGAGCACTTTTACCCGGAGCTGAGCAAGGACAAGCGCCGCATCAAGATGCAGCTCGTGAGCTCCTGGGTCAAGCAGCGCGGCAAGATCCAGCAGCACTGCGACAACGGGCTGGCAAACCAGCGCAACGTGCGGCACCCAGGCCAAGGCGCCACGCTGCCGAAGGAGGTCGAGGAGCAGATCGTCGAGTGGATGCACGCGCAGACCCGCGAGGGCGTCGCCGTGACCGCCAAGATGCTGCAGCAGACGGCGCGCGAGCTGGCAGCAGAGTGCGGATTTGAAGAAGGCGTGTTCACGGCGTCCTGGTCGTGGCGCGTGGGCTTTCTGCGTCGCCACTTCCGCTCGGGTCGCACGCCGCCACCGGCCGAGTTGCTGCAGCCATCGCCGATTGAGTTAGTACAGCCGTCGCTGCAAGAAGGTGAGATGGAAGCAGCAGCGGCGGTGGCGCTCTTGGACACTGAGAGCAGCAGCAGCAGTCATGACAGCGTGGGTATGGTTGAACAGCAGCAGCAGTTGCAACCACAGGCGATCAATGTTGTACCAGTGCCAATAGCACCTGCACCAGAAGTAGTTATGAGAGAGACAGAGCAAGTGAGGGAGGTACCGGCTAGCGAGACCCTCGCGACCATTTTGCAGGCAAATGGGCTGGAGCAGTATCTCGACGTGCTCCAGGAGAACGGATTCGAAACACCCGATTTGGTACGAACGTACCAGGACACTTTCAGTTTTGTATTCATGAGTTGCTTGTCTAACTCACTGAGCATCTGTCATATGTAGTTGGCAGGCATCGACGAGTACTTTGCCGACCTCGGCGTGAAGCTCGGCCACCGCAAGCGCTTCAAGGACCTCTCCATACGATACGCACCTGGCATGGATGTACGTTGTAACTGTATCTATCTGCTCTCCTATTTGACCAATTTCGCTCACTCACCGTTGTTCTTTGCTGTTTGCATGTAGGGAGTGGTGCCGTTTGTGATCGTGCTTGTAGACATCGAGGCGCACTGGGGCTGGAGCCAGCGGCGCAAGTTCATGGCCAAGTCGGTCTGCCAGCAGTGGCCCAAGCGCGTGACTGTGGAGGTTCAGAACCTCTTCTTCGGGCGGATCAGCGCGCATACCGACTCGTCGATCGAGTACGCGAGCAAGAGAGACGAGATCCAGTCAGAGGTCGAGCCGCCGCGCTGCAAGGGCGAGGTCGTCTTCTCCACGACACTGCGGGATCTCTACGAGGCAGGCTATCCGACCACGGGCTGGAAGCCCTTCCAGCACAAACTCACTCTGGAATAAATGCTACCTGATCTGTTGTGTATTGTTCAGATGAAGCCTCATATCCCTCGTGTGCTCTGTTGACAGACGAAAACAGCCACGGACCTGACGCTTTACGGACCTGACGCTTTGCGGTGAAGATCTGCCAATATATTTTTGTCAGGTATGTGGCCATTGATTTGTGAGGGCAGCCGTTCAGAACGACTGTTTAGAGTGGCGCGTTTGCGAGAACCACCATTGTCAGGTAAGGCAAACCACAGTTTGAAATGATGTGGAAATTGATAACACTGATAGTAGACGAGCGGCGTTGAAGATAGAACGAGCGTTGAGGGAATGCGTCCTGGCTGCGATGGATGGACCGTCATGGCTGCACAATGACGCGGATGATGCACCGTGCTTCTCAGGACCGCAGCAGGAGGACACTGCGATAGCACAAGTGTGGGGCCATGATTCCGATGATGAGGAGCGCAGTCGGCTTCATGGCTCTGATATGGAGATGCCTGGAAGTCCCGTTGAACAAGATGGTGCACAACAGCAGCAGCCCAGAGCGACAAGCAAGAAAACCCTCAAGTCAAAGCAGGAAGTCGCTGCGGCGCTCTTGAAAATGGACCACTTCGCAGATCGCCTCGCTTCCATTCGGTCCGAGATTGCAGCGAGAAGCACGAGCTTCCCCGCTGCAGTTCAATCTCAGCAGCATCTTCAGCACTTTCCAAGAACTCAAGTCCCGGACGAGCATGCTCAAGCGCCAGCAGATTCTAGGTCGTTCGAGCGATTGAAGCTGCCGCTCATCCAGCTCCTTGCCTCGAACAATGAGAGGGCGGCCCGGCCTTCGGATTCCTTTCTATCGATTGACGCCGTGCAGCGACGAGCTGCGCTTCAGCAGCAGTTCACGTCGGACGCAGAGCGACTAGCTGATGCTGAACGAGTCGCCGCAGATACGCTGCAGAATGCTGACCGTCTGGCTGAGGAATCGCGCATTGCGATGGTGATCTACACGCAGAACGAGAGAAGCTGGAGCTTTGACGAGCGCGCGAATCGGTACCAGAAAGTGGTGGAAGCGAAGAAGCTGGCGGAGATCGCTCGCAGCGACGCCGAGGATCAGCAGACAGCGGTGCAGCTTCTTCGCTCTCGGCTTGTGAATCCCTACGGATCGCTTCTTGTTGGGGCTCATTCACAGATCAAGCGACCATTCCATCTCTCCCCACGCTCCACAACATCAGCTGACTCAAGCGCTGTAATAACTGCATCTTTGGAATCGGAGGAGTTCATCTACGTGTGGATCCTGGCAGCGCCGTCGACCAACTTGAGTTTCACGCCGAGAGAACCAACTGCCTCCACGATCTTAGCTGCCGAGAAAGAGCTGTCGACGCATGTCGTGTACTACGCTGCTGCGTCGAGCGTCAATGACGAAGATCTGACAGCGCCGACAATGTCCGAGAGCGATCGCATTCAACGACTGATTGAGGACTCTCCACCTGCAAACGGATGGATCAGCTGCTCCAGTCAGGGCGTCGCCCCTGAACCGAAAGTGAAGAGCGTCAAGTCGTCGATCGAGACCTGGGTCGTGTCCGGTGCGGGAGTCGGCCATTTGAATGGGAAGTACATTTTGAATGGCGTTCACGACCACGTGTGCAAGTTCAAGTCTTCCACTGGTGTAGAGCTCTTCCGGAAGCGCGTCCCTGTTTCGTCAAGCCTTGCGCAGGGGTTGCACGGTGCGCCAGTCGAGAAGAAGAGCATGAAGAGCAGAGATACAGTCACTCCAGGCACTCCGGGTTTCATTGATTCAGATGCTGCCAATCAGCCAGAGGAGCAAGAAGGCAGTGCAACAGCATCAGCTGTCACGCCGCTGCCCAGTGTTCTGAAAGCCATTGAAAGCGACGAAGCCTGTTTCCAATCCATGAGCAGGGTCGGATCATGGCTAGGATCGAACGAAATGAAGGAGAAGTACCGTCGACGGCGGGAAAACGAAACAAAGAAGTTCAGCAATAGTAGTAATAGCGACAGCGGTTTTCCAACTGGCAGCTTGCGGGTGCCTGGGGATGGAGACCACGTGACGACGCAGGACGCAAAGGGCAGGCTCGAGAACTCGACTGACATCCAACTATCGCGTCCGGAAGCCAGCGCCGAGCTCTGTCGCGAATGGGTGTTGTTCATGGGCTGCTCCAAGCGGCACGTGGGGCCCAGCGATGGAGCCTCCGTCCCGCCAGCACAGAACAGCGGTCTTGGATGCTTGAAGCGTCATTACTACATCTCCGTTGAGGAGAAGGAGACAATGACGGTCTGGGCTCAAGAAGAGGAAGCGAAACTTGAGCAGCGCGTGCTTCAAAACATCATCAAACGTGAGGAGCAGATCGCGCGAGTTCACCGACTTTGCGACAAGTGCATGGTCAAGTTTCAGCAAAACCTCATGCGCGAGACGGACAAACTCGCACGCAAGGTCCTGGAGGAGCTCAACAGTGTTCGCTTCCTGAGTGTCAAAGTGCTCGAGGCGATCGAGAAATGGCGCGCGCACGCACGGAAACTCGGCTTTGCGCGATTCGACGCTCACAACAACAACAATAGCAAGAACAAGGCTGAACACTCTGAGAGCTCCGAGAAGACTCAGAGCAGTGATGAGAAAGAACCTCCGCTGCTTGGCTGGTCCGCATCGATCACAGTGTCTACAGGAAGGCAGCTGTTCAAAGGCTCGAACGCATTTGTGTCGAAGGTTAAGCGCTTCTGTCGCGCAGAGGATGCGGTCGGCAAGAAAGAGCAGCAGATTGTGTACCTGGGCTACTTTGCGACTCGCATGGAAGCCGAGCGCGCGTACGAAGAGTACGCGACAGCGGAAGCACGACGGCTCAACACGACGGTCGCCCACCTCCCGCGGCATCGAAACGTGTTTCGCTCGTGCGGCAAACACTTTGCAGTGGAGAGCGAGCGTCTGGGGTCAAGTGTTTGCATAGAGTGCAAGGTGAAGCAGCTGGCGACGTTCTCATCTGGCGCTGGCGCAGATGAATGGGCTCCTCCGTTCTTCTACACTCCGGGGGAGAACTATATTCTGAAGATGGGGAACGACCTAGACTTCCTAGACAACGTGCCACCGATCGTATCGCTCTTGAACGACGGTCACGGGAGCGACGAAGCTGCGTTCCCGATCCTTGGGAATGTGTTTCTGCTGCCAAAGACGCCGATCCAGGACCCGAGTCTCGCGGTTTTCACCACATGCAGGTTGGCGAGAGCACCTCGTCTTGGCATCGCGCTGGAGAAGGAAAGAGAATGTCAGGAGATCAACGGCGAGACGCTCGATCGAGAGCGGATTCTTATTGTGCAGAAGATCTTCCTCCAGGAGCTTCAGATCTACCGCCCCGAGCTGTTTCCTGAAAGTGCAAAGCTCTTGTCGTCAGCCAACAGCAACATCTCAAGCCAGTCAACAAGAGCCCCAGGGGGTGATCAAGACACTGAACGACAGCAGTATCGAATCGTCGAGGCGCTGTACTGGGATCGCTGCGCTGCGCTCAAGATCCAGCAGAGACGCGCGCCGCTCGCGTTCCGACAGGAGAACATTTGGTGCCGCCCCGACGCTGGCGAGTGGGCGAGTCTGGCGGTGCGCGGGAAGCACCAGCAGCACTTTCTCTTTGAGCTCAAGCTCGCGCTCGCAGGCAAAGAGATGCAGGAAAAGCGCAAGCAGGTCCTGAAAGCGTTGCGACGGCTGCTCAAGACCCCGCTGTACTGGATCCACTCGCGCGAGCACTTCACAAAGCTGATTGACGAGGGGTATAACATCAAGGGCGATGTCGTGATGCTCGAAGTGAAGAGCGCGACGAGATACCTCGACAAGTACGACGTTTGGTGCCGCAAGACGCTCGTGATCCAGCGCTGGTATCGCGGCGTTCGTGGTCGCCACAGAGCGAGAACGAGGCGGCGAGCACTTCGCCTGGCCTGCAGTTTCCGGAAACGCTTTGCAATTCAAGTTGCAGGTCTCGCAAAGAGCGTGTATGAGGATCAGATCGTCCCTCGCGCGATCCGAAAGGTGGTCAAGAGGATCTCAAAGCCCGAGTTCACGGCTGCGCTCAAACTCAACGGCGAGTTTGTGATCGTGTCCTTTCATTCTCTCCGATATTCCCACCAAAGTCATAGCCCATCAGAACCGTTTTATAGGTCTCACCAGTCGTCACGTGAACCCGAACGCTCAATGTGCTGCGCTGGCTGTGCGAGAAGGTTCCACGTCCGAGCAGAGTACAAACTGGCAGCAGGCAGGTTTCACGTCTTGAATGGCGGCGTCTGCTGCTGCTCGCTGAACGGCGGGAGTGACAGGCAGCAAGTGAGCGATGCCAGTGGCAACAGTTCGGAAAGTTGGCTCGTGCGGGCGTACAACCCGACAAGCAACACCACATACAGGATGAAAATGGAGAACGCGCTGGTGCGCCAGCTTCTGTCGTGTCTGAGTCTGCCAAAGTTTGGACGACTGTCACTCTCATCAACGGTAAGTGGTATACCCCCTGGCACTCCCAACAACCCTGTGACTCTGAAGTGGGCGATGCACGAAAGCGCCGTAGTTGCGTCCATCCAGGCGAACTTCTATCGGAAACAGGGCGAAAAGGCGTACCAGGAGCTGCTGAACTGGAGATTGCTGAGCAGTGAGGCGACTCAGAAGCGCAAAACTGCAGTCATCCATCGCGATCGCACAGTCAAGACATTGGAGAGTCTCACACGCAGCTACTTGGTATCGATAGACAGCGCGAAGGCGGCACTGGACTTCACGTCGCGCAAGTTCCACGAAGCGCAAGCCTGGGATCCGCTGGAGAACGCGAACGACTGGAAGCTGCTCGTACACAAGCGCCAGCTGCAGAAAGAACTCGAAGCAACGGAGAACGAACTGGACAAGTGCCGTCTCGAGATCTTCCAGTCCACCTACAATGAACAATTTCTACGCGTGCGTGCTGATCAAGTCCAGGACCGGTACGAGAATGGGTGGCTGCCGTTGATTCACCGCGAGAACCAGAAGATGGAGAGTGCGTCGACGCTCGAGACTCGCTCCAAGACGTTTGTTGAGCGCTGCATGCGGCAGATCTGCAGCCATTTCCTGACGCTTCGAGACGGGTACTTTTTGCCAACGCGTCGGAATTTGGTGCTCCAGAGCAGCGCGTGGAAAGAGCGCAGTGGGGTGCGCATCGCGCTCCCGGGGCTGCTGCGATGCCGCAATGTGATGCGGCGGCGTGTGCTGCTACTCAGCAATTTCGGCAAGACGCAGCGAGTGAGCGAGCGGATGATAGTGGAGATCAGTGTCTCGCCCTCACCGTCAAGTTCTTGTGATACCGCTATGACTAGGACGAATGGCTTCAACATTGACGTCTGGGTGGTAGCATACAATCCTAAGACCAGCTTTGTGCAGGAAGTGTTCCTGGAATGGGAACTGGTGGAGCTGCTCGCTGGGCTCAAGAGCAAGCAGCAGCTTCTGCGGAATACCGACCAGCGAAGAAGCGCGTTGCAGACGATCGCCGATCAACTGCTCTCCATGGCGATGCTCGACCGCTTCACGGGCGAGTTCACGCTCCGGAAGCTGCAGTTTTACAACCACATGCGTCTGCTGCGTCCGCAATTCCTGTCCAGCAAATGGTTTCTGGACGTGAAAAAGGGGCGAAAGTGCGGCGCGGGCGACGAAATCCTGCGTCAAGCAGCGTGCGTCGATGGCAAATTGGTGGTCGCCAACGTGTTCGAGAACTGGGGCGATCTGACGTTCGCGATGTACCACGCGGCGAGCGGCGAGTGTTTCCGGTTGACTGTTAGCCTGAGCGAGATCTTCCGGTTACTGAGTGCCAAGCCACTGATGCTGCGGCTCTGGGTGTGCTGCGTCAAGGCGAACAACTACAACCCGTCGATCCTCACGTACCTCCTCAAGCACGTTCACTTTCAAAGGCGTGGTGGTGACAGCAACGATGATGATACTGGAAGTCCTAATAACGAGGCAACGGTGGCGGTGTTTGAGCCTCACGTGCCATCTATGAGCGCGTCCAAGCGCTTCCAGAAGGCAATGGCCATCCAGAAGCGGAAGGTACTCCTCAGTATCAAGGAAGACGCCGCTGGGGATTTTGAACTGGAGGCTTTTGACTGGAAGCAGAACCACAGCTACAAGCTTGTGCTGGAGCGAGAGCACATCCGAAGACTCCTGCGACGAACAAAGGAAACTTCTTCACATTCAGGAGCCCAGTCATCCTCGTCATCACCATCCCCATTGTATCGATACCTGATGCTCCAGAAAAACCGCGTGGAGTTGTTCGAGTGGATCGCCAGTCGTCTCGCGTTCCAGAGTCTGCTCGAGCACCCGCAAGTGCTGGCGACAGCGCACTCGCCGCTGGCGTTTGGTGCGCACGTTCGCCAGAGCTTCCGCATGTTCAACCAGTGGGTCTCGTTCACTGTTCGCAATCCGCTGCGATGCATTGAAGCTCACGAACTGGACGCGTGGGCTGCTCGAGTGGACGCTGCAGCTTTCTCGCAGCTCCAGTTTGACCAACTCGCACTGGTCGCAGAGCAAGCGGTGCCGTTCGGTTATGATAAAGAGTTTGTGGGCACGTTGGACTGGTTTGCAGGTTCGTCGTCGCTATCGCCATCACAGCGCGCAACAGAGTCGCCGTACTTGAAGATGGATTTCTTCCTGAAGAACCACAACCTGTTTGTCCGACTGAGGAACGAGCTTCAGCTTGAGACGGAGACGCGACTCGAACGCACTTCACGTGGCGAGCTTAAAACTCAGGAGAAGCTCAGTCTGTGGGCCGAGATTCAAGGAACGATGCAGAGCACGTCGCGAATGTTCTCCAACTGGCAACAATGTGCAGAGAAAGCACGGGTGATCACCGAAGAGAGAGCGACCGTGTTGCGACAGCTTCACATGGAGCTTGTGAGACGAGTCCAAGCGGGTGACGTTGTTCGAGTGGAAACCAAAGACGTTGAGAGGTCGGCGACTGGTCTCTTGTTCAGTAACGATGACAATGAAGAATCCACCAAAGTGGATCTGCATGAGCTCTTCGTGGGATATTCGAGCACCAGTAGCGATGCAGATTTCGTGACAAAAGTGCTGAGAATCAGCTCTGGCGCGTTGGATGTCGCGTCGCGCTTTCTCTCCAAGTGCTGGGAGTACATTGAGAATACTCTCAAGCCAGCGCTTGCGAAGCTGGACGCGAGTATGACGGGGATAGTACAACAACAGCCGCAGTTTGTGTCTTTGGAGATGCTGAAGGAGATGTGGCGAGAGGCTCTGCGATTCCAGTCCAGTGCCGTCATCACCAATTCGACTTTTGACTGCGTTGATACACAGTCTCCAGCACTCCAGTCTCTGGATTGGAGTACTACTCCTGGCGCTGCTGATACCAACTCAGTGGTCTCACAAGAAGACGACGAGCTTCTACCTGTTTTTGCAACAGGAATCTTGATCCCAAGCAGCTGCGACGAGCCATTGCAGGAGATCTTCCTTGGTGGTGGTGGCAGCAACAGCGTTTGCACTTCAAACTTGGCTGCAACACTCCAAACGCTAGTTGTCCCCACGGTCAACCAACGAGCAAAGCCAACTGAACAACGAGGTGCCTCCACGATCCAAGTCAAGCCCGTGCACAGTGGCGTTCTTGCCTTCCAGACTCCGACAACTTTCTCATTATCCAACGCAGACGCCCGCGCAAAGCTCGACTGGAACCCACGGGCGTGTGCACTTGCGATGGAAGGTTCGAGTGTCGTGATCGTTGGACCAGCGCTCTACTACCGCACGACGCACACGACCGATCGGTCGTTCCTCGATCGCCTTGAGCGTATTGCTACTTTGTATCGCGAACTCGTGCTCGCATCAGATCCAGATCACTACAGCAATAACTCACAGGTGGTGCGTAGGAAACAACAGGGTGGTCGCGTGAAGCAGCAGCTGGCCTGGAAGGTCTACGCTGGCGAGAGGATGCAAGTCGCGCGGTCGCTCAAGAGGATGCGAGTGGCAGAGCATATCGGACTGAAACATTTTGATACGATGACGACAATGGCAATGGAGGACAGGACGCTCGCGACGCTTGCTGTCCCATTCCGAGAACTCGAGCTTCTCTATGGAGACTGTTTCAGCGTGAACCGACTTCGAGCGCTGTTGCCAACTGAGATCACCAGTTTGCTGGCTGCGAGCAAATACAGAGCTGGGGATAAGACCGATAACGAGTGGACATTGCGGGTGACCAAGCCTCTTTCCATGAGGAACGTGCTACTACAATTGCCTCTAGCCGATAGAAACGCTGATGGAAAGGGAATTCTGAATAGTGAGACTGGCGCAGCGAGAGGCCTGAGGCTGGAGCACCTGCAAGTGGAGATCGACAGCTTGGAGCAACCGAAGCGCCTGATCTTTTCGTGCCGAGAGCTCCAGTCGCAGCGCAAGTACTACCTCGACTGCTCGTGCCACCAGCTGCAAACGATGCGGTTGATGCGTTCTCGTGTCACCAAAGACACTGTTTATTCACTACCAAGTGCACCAGTCCTGAGCATCGCCGACTGGAGGCGGTTTGCGCAGCGAGCAGCGCAGTTGCTGGTCTTCCGGAAGAAAAACGGAGCCTTCGGTCTGGAGTTCACGTCTCCTGGCTCTGAAAGCACGTTGGACAAAGTGGAAATCAATAGTGGCGATGAAGATCCAGTATCTGCGAGTAGTAGTACTGCACCAGTTGAGAGCAGTGTGTGCTCAAAGCACCGTCAAGCAGAGTTCAAGAGTGCCATGGTCAACTGCTTGCGGCGCCGCTTCGAGAAACACCAAGTGGCGATCCGCTCCAGGGCCTGCAAAGGCTTTCTTGCATTGCACAAGGTACACCAAGCAGGACTCGGCTCGGAGCGGATGCGCATGACGAAAGAGGACTTTGCAGCGCACGAGAGCCGCGGACTCTTGGTTTTAGACGCCAAAGTGTTGAAAAAGCTGTAATCAGCACTCACGACAGCCACGAAGCGCGCAAAGGCTCACGTTTTGAAAAGCTCCGGCACGACAGTGTCTTTTGCAACGACGACCATGTTGAAGCAGCAGCTCATAGAGTTCGTGAAAGAGATGGGGCTGAGTGAAGAACACGTGGACACTGGTGCGATGGAGAGAACCATTCTCGCCATGTGCGAGTCTGCACAGCGCCTCAAGCGCAAAAAGAGACCTCCTTGTCACGAGGGGACTCCGAATGAAGCACCAGCGGACTTGAGAGAGATCGCCGAGTGGTGGCGACGGCAGAAGCTCATCGAGAAGGAAGCCAAGTGAGCTTGTTGTTTCAAAGAAATACTGTTGTTCGTTGTAATGCATAGACGTGTGTTTGGTTTGGCCGCTCGCTCTCTTTGTCTCCTTTCCGTTTAATAATCCGGCGGCGGCGCGTTCTTCTTGTGGTCTTCTCTCCGCCACGGGCGCACTTTGAAGACCATGTCCTCCATGAAGTCGCGGCACGTGAGCTGCGACGTCGGGTCTGCGCGCGGGTTGAGACACTGCTCCGGCTTGGCGCGCAGGAAGTAGGGCATCGACATGCGGCGGTCGGCCTCCGCCTCCACGCAGATCGCCGGCACGCGGTGCAGCGGCGCCTTGATAAGGCCGTTGGTCAGGAATCCGAGCGTCTCGCCGGCAAAGACCGAGAAGTGGATGCTCTTGGCGTCCTGCTCCACGTCACTCCAGCTCATGCGCTCGAGGTTCCACATCTGCAAACCCGGCACAGTGGCCACGGGCGAGACCGTTACGAGCCCCAGGTCGGCGTGCACGCCGCACGAGTGGTCGTCCGGATGCAGCGGCACGGTGCAATTCGCACCTGGTGCTGCCTTGTTGCGGTAGTTGTAGATGCGCAGCACGGACGGTCCGTACTGGTTCGTCAGGTCTCGTGGCGCCGTCACTTGGTCCTCCAAGGCCGGCGCCGGTGTGAGATCATCCAGCAGCTCGTCCATGACCCACCGCTCGTCGATGTTGAGTATTTCGCACACTGCGCGCATGCAGTCGCGCGCGATGCTATCGAGCAGGTCCATGAGCTCGAGCATCTGCATCGCGAACTGTGGGTTGTCTGCAAAGTACGTGGGGGGCCACACCGTGCCGCTCTTTGCCACGGGACGCCGCAGCTGCAGGTATTCGCGGTTACGGTCGGAGCTGAAGCCCACGTACCGCCCCTTTGAGACCGCCGGGTGCGTTGCATGGAGCGCGTCTTCCGAGTTGCTTGGATCGTCGCGGTTCGCGTCCACAAAGTCGCGCCATCGCTGCTCCTTGGGCAGCGCAAGCTGCTCGACGAGCCACTTGCGCACCACTTTGAACGCGTCGTCGGGGATCTGCGCCTGCTCGGGCGTGACTTCGATGCGTGCAAAGCCCCAGTTCTTCATATTCTGCACGAAGCGCATGCGCGCAAACTTACGCTCGATGCAGTCGCTCTTGCGATTCAATGCGATCGCCGAGATGGGGAAGTAGGGCGACTCCTGGGCGTCGCCGCGCAGGATCGGCTGCTGCAGGAGCGACATCTCGCGCACCACGAGCGCGAACTGCAGCACGGGCACGCGCTCGCTCTCAAAGCGCTGGTAGAGTCGTCCGGCGACCGTGTTGATCATCACGAGCGGGTACGGCGGGCTGTAGAGCTCCTCGGCCGGCACGACCGCGAAGATGCTCGAGCCAAACGGGATCGCAAACTGCTCGCGCAGCCAGAGCTCGATGTCCATGAGCCGCGTGCCGACCTGGTTCTCGCTCTTCTCGTAGAGCAGCGGCATCTGGATCTGCGCGCTCTTGACCTGCGTCTCGTAGTAAAAGACGCAGTGCAACGGCGGCCGCTGCGCCATCTGCTGCAGCACGCTCTCCACCTGCTTGTCCCCGGCGGAGTTGGCGTCGCTGCTCTTGGTCTTGCTCTCGGGCGTCTTCGCGTCGGAGCTGTTGGCGCTTGCGCTGGACCGTCGCGAGCCGCAGGTGCGTGGCGGAGACGCCGCCGACCCGAGCGACGCGGAGGACTCTCTCGTCGCGACCTGGCCCATTATGGCGGACTGGTTGCTTGGACACAGAGCACGGGTGTAGAGTTCTGTAGCTGTGGTGCTTGTAGCGTGAGGCGGGTCGCAGTTCCAGGTGGAATGGCCGAATGAATGCAGCGAATGATGTGAAGCAAAGCGACTGACTTCCTATTTTGTCAATGCTTTTTCGTCGTTGTCATTGTCGCATATAGATACGAAAACAGTCGGCTCCGGATTTAAAAGGCCATGGTTTGTTGGCTAAAGGGTTGAATTTGCTCTTACATGTGATTGCTCAGTTATAAGAGAACTAACTGACTGCGAACAAACAAAATGCCAGGTCTTGACGCAAGTCGGGGACGAGTATTGACGGTGAACATACATGAGCTTGAAGGGTGTTGTGCTGGTTAGTGATTGCGAAGTGGTCGAGCGTGTGGTGGACTGAAAAATGAAGACCTTGGGTTGTACACTGTGCTCTGTTCCGTTTGTTTATAGACTAACAACATTTTTGCTTGGTGCTCATGGTCGGTCCACTGCGATTCTTCTGGTCGGTATACCCAGAAAAAACTATGCTGGGTGCTTTTGCTGTGGTGGGTACATCGTGTCGAAACGCGTTGGACCAATCAGTGGGACTTTCCCACAAGTGTCGAGACGAGTTGTTAAATGCGTCGTGGCTTGATCCAGCCAGCAGCCATTCACACATTTCCTGTGTGTGACTGACTGACTGATCAAGATCGAGCGAGAGGATGGCGGATATCAAGCAGGAAGCGCACGTGAAGGTCGCTGTCGCTGTGAAAACAGAAGCGCCTGATGCTGTTGACGCAACTGAAGTGTCGGCTGAGGCGCCAGCGCTCACCCGTCGCGTCGGTGAAGCTCCCGTGAAGAAAGAGTGCGTCGTGCTGTTCATGTCCTTTCGACCCAAATGCTAAGCTGCCTCTTGGTCGCTTTCACTCACGACCAGTAGCTAACATCAACGTCTTCTTTCGTTTGCGTGTGTATTGCTACAGGTATTTGAAGCCGATTTCACAGAAGACCGAGGCGCCAGCATCCGCCGATGGCGGTGAAGGTGGCAAGGACGGCGGCAACCGCAAGATGCGCGGCACGTTCAAGAAGCGCCCGATCGACGCGCAGGAGGACCCGGCGGAGATGCTCTGTCGCCCGATCGCCGCGGGCGAGTCGTGTCCGTTCGGCGACTCGTGCAAGTTCAGCCACGACATGGGCGACTACATGAAGCGCAAGGAGAAGGATCTGGGCGAGAGCTGCCCCGTGTTCGACGCCGTCGGCTTCTGTCGCTACGGGCTCGCGTGTCGCTTCGCAGGCGCGCACGTCGTGAAGAGCGAGGATGGCACGTACAAGAACATTGTGGACGAGTCGAAGAAGGCGATCGCGGCGGCGGCGGGCGGCGTACACTTTGAGTGCAACGAGCTCACGAACGACGTGCGCAACCTGCTGCGCAAGAACAAATACCCGTTCAAGGCGATCGGCCAGTCGCGAAAGGGCCAGCGCAACCAGAAGGGAGGCAAAGGCAAGAACAACCAGCAGGAGCAACAGCAACAGCAACAGCAGCACGAGAGCGCCGCCGACGCTGAAGCCAACGCGGATGAAGCTCCGGACGCTGGCAATGTTGCTCCAGCCGCCGAGCCGAGCGCCTTCGTCGAGCCTGCGAGCGAGAGCCCGCTGCTCGCGGAGCGCAAGCCCGTGGACTTTAAGCGCAAGATCTACATCGCCCCGCTCACGACTGTGGGCAACCTGCCGTTCCGTCGCCTGATGAAGCAGACCGGCGCCGACATCACGTGCGGCGAGATGGCGATGGCGACCAACCTGCTGCGTGCGCAGCAGTCGGAGTGGGCGCTGCTGCGTCGCCACGAGTCTGAGGACGTCTTCGGCGTGCAGATCGCGGGCGGCTTTGGCGACCAGATGGCGCGTGTGTGCGAGCTCATCGCGCGCGAGGCGAACGTGGACTTCATCGACATCAACATGGGCTGTCCGATCGACATTGTGTGCAGCTCTGGCGCCGGCGCGTCGCTCATGACGCGTCCGCCAAAGGTCCAGGAAGTCATCTCGGCGAGTCTGACGGGTATCGAGCTCGGAAGCCTCGGCCGCGCAACCGTCCCAGGGCTCACGGTCAAGTTGCGCACGGGCTGGAGCGACAAGGAGCGCGTCGCGCACAAGCTCGTGCCAAAGATCCAGGCCACGCGCGCCTCGAACCCGTTCATGAACGCCAGCGTCGTGCAGGACTACAAGCTCCGCGCGCTGCAGGGCGTGGACGCGATCACGGTGCACGGTCGCTCGCGTTTGCAGCGCTACACGAAGAACGCGGACTGGGACTACGTGTTCGACTGCAGCGACGCGCAGGAAAGCACGCTGTCCCGCGTGCCGTTTGTCGGTGGCGGCGACGTGCTCTCGTACGAAGAGTTCGACGCGCACCTGCAGAATGGCAAGCTGGACACGTGCATGATCGCGCGCGGCGCGCTCATCAAGCCGTGGCTGCCGACCGAGATCAAGGAGCGCCGCCACTGGGACATCTCAGCGTCCGAGCGCCTGGACCTGCTCAAGGACTTTGTGAAGTTTGGGCTTGAGCACTGGGGCTCGGACCAGAAGGGCGTGAACCGCACGCGTCGGTACCTGCTCGAGTGGCAGTCGTTCCTGTGCCGCTACATCCCCGTGGGGCTGCTCGAGGTGCTCCCGCAGCGCATCAACGACCGCCCGTCGCCGTATTACGGCCGCAACGACCTCGAGATGCTCATGGCGAGCGACCAGGCGGTCGACTGGGTCAAGATCTCGGAGATGCTGCTCGGCCCTGTGCCCGAGGGCTTCCAGTTCGTCCCCAAGCACAAGGCGAACGCCTACGGATAGAGGAGACAAGACCAGTGGTTACGACAGGATGGCATTTGCTGTTGAGAAAGAGGAGACACCTCGCAGAGCAGGAACCTTCTACAGTAGTGGATGCTAAAACGAAATAGATAAACAGCAAATTGCGTATTGAATAAGAAGCTCATTGACTACAACCAAAGGTACTGTTGCCTTGTTACATGTGAGAAACTTGTCAAAGATCGTTGTAGGCAACTTTGCCTCGGACTTTCAAACGCGCCTTCAGGATCTGCCGCGCTGTCGGTGGAGGAGCCACGCCGATGGTGAACCCGCCATCTTCTTGTCTGTCGCTGAGGACATCGCCAATCCGCGCCGTCGGGAGCTTCGCAGGGGAGACGAACGAAATCGCCACTGGCGTGACTGAAGCAGTACCAGGCAGTTGAGGACGACTTGACGCGAGTCGAAACTTGCCGCTTGCGAGTTTCGAAGTTGTTGCTCGGATTTGAGCTGAGACTAGAGCATCACCATCCACTATGATGGGGAGTATTTGTTAGACAGTCCGAACTTTAAATTCAACGCCTCTCCTGCCAATACATGGTCGTGAGGAAGATGATATGCGTGCAGTGTACCTGAGGTGTCGGTGGCTGTTGCTGCGTCCGAAAAGCCTGCGAAGGCATGCGCAAACCCTCGCTTCGCAAACGCGTTGCTTGCAATGGGCGACTTTTGCAGCGGCAGCGACGCGTACACTGCGACTTGGCCCTTCAGGAACGTGATCTCCTTGTCCTTTTCGGCTCGCAGTGCAGCAACCGAGTCTCTCGCTCTCTGACATGCACATACAGACCAAGCAGGTGTCATTTCGATCACTAGGAATCCAAGAGAGAACCACAACACAGCATCCGCAACAACAACACTGCAACGTACCTGAAGCTCTTGCGCGACTTGCTGGTCGCGTTCACCGCACGGTCCGCAACTGCAGCACTGGTCATGGACGTCCAAGTAGTTGCGATGCTGCTGGGCACTGAGCTCCTGGACTCGAACGCTGATGCGTCTGCGTCTTGACGCCATGAAGAAGAACGGAAGGAAGAGAGCCTCGTACTTTCTGAAACTGTGATTTATTCTGTGTGCATGAATGGTGAATGTGGCGAGGTGCTTGGCCAATGCCTGAGGCGCCTTCGTCGTGAGCAAAATGAAGCAGCAAAACGGAACAGGACGCAGGTAGGCATGCTGCAGACCAGAACGTCAAGAAAGACAAGGACACAGGAGACCATCACTCTCAATTGGGTTACACATGTTGAAGTTGCATGGTTACACCATGGTTACGATCGCATCTACCTGATTGCCAAAAGCGATCATTTTCTTCTTCAGATGTATCGTGTCGTGTATGTGAATCCCAGACTCGCTTGCCGTGAAATCAAATCAGCAAAGTGCAATCCAAAACTTACAGACTCGGGCGTCTCAAAGCCATTTTGCTTCAGCATGTTGGTGTATTGGTGGAGTCCTTTCGCCTCCAGTAGGTTGTCGAGACTCATCGTGATGTTCACAGAAAGTGGCAAATCGAGGAATGAATTAAAATGTGCTGCCAGTTGCTCGGAAACCAATGAGAGAGACTCCAACTAGCTGTGGCTGGATCTTCCCAATGGTGGAATCGAACCAACCGGCTGATGGTAATCGACAGTAGGTCCAACAGTGATATCAAGGTCAGAAAACAGAAGCTGAAGACTTTTGCCTTGGGGTTGCTCTGATCAGGTTGTGACATTCAGACCTCTTGAATAGTAGATAGTAATGAACATCCAACGCGTGTTGTGGTGGTACCCAGTACTATCCGTCAATAGTTGTCGGAAGATCGACTCCACCCGCAGGTGGAGTACTGGTGGTCCTGTGTAAAGTTGTTGACAACTGGAGGATTACTACTGTACCCGGCTAAGTACGACGCACTTCAACATCCGTGTACAGTATCCCACACCAGCACACATATTCTGTCTTGTACTGTACTAGCTTAGATCCACCCTGCCCTCTCATTTCCACTTTCCATTTCGCAACCAGCTCACCACACAGCCACGAAACAAGCCGGAGAAGGCCGCGACCGCGCGCGCTCGCGTGTGTGTGCATGAGTGAATATGCGCACATGAATGTGTTTATGTACATATGTGTGTGTGTATGTGTATGTGACGGACGCAGAGCCGGCAGACATGTCTGTCTGGCTCGCAGAAGTGCAGCGCCCTCGCAAGCGCCATGAGGGCTTTCTCTTTATGCACGATACGAGCGTCCAACAGCAACGAAATGGTCCTGCCAGGGTTTTTATCACGTAGAATTGTGTGTGAGAAGTATGTGTGACCAGACATCCCCCCTTTGCATTGAATTTATCGATCTATCTATGCGCATGTGAGTGCCTGCGTGTCTTCATGTGTACTCGTATATGCCGCCACGCCTTCACGTGCATGTGTCCCTCCATGCCGCAGATGGCGGTGGCTCAGAAGTTCATGTGAACACTGGCTTCCCTTCTTTTTTTTCTGTCAGTTTGGCTGCGGCAGCTTCTGCGAACATGCAGATGCAGTTTTCTCGTCCCAGAGATGATGGCCTTTAGTAATGCGTACTAAGTTGGTCATCCATTATAAAGAGGTTTATCACGTTACATAGACTCATTAAAGTAAGTAAACCTGAATAATATGCATGTAGGATACACAGGTAAATATAAAGCGTCTGTCGGAAATGGCTTGGTTCTCTCCCTCGTCGCAGCCGCGTCCAATGCGCGTGCTTCGCATAGTGAAGTCAAGTCAACACCCACAAGCGCCGCTCAGGTCCGGTTCTGC
Organism: Globisporangium viniferum; assembly: GCA_023333705.1. Lineage (NCBI taxonomy): Eukaryota > Oomycota > Peronosporomycetes > Pythiales > Pythiaceae > Globisporangium > Globisporangium viniferum. The sequence continues at coordinate 32,566 of JAASFI010000006.1, read as the reverse complement.
AAGGGAGCTACCTCGGATCTATTTTACCATAACAAGGTGCAGTTATTCAGGTTCATTACAAAGTCAGCTCCCATGCCTCTGATGCTCAGTCAATTCAAACAGACAGCAACCCCCTTTTGGATCACGAATCTCAACTTTTCGAACTATGCACCCACGCTTATTGAATTACAAATCATCCATCCAACCCTCTTTTGCCAAGGGTATCTGCCAGATAGACTTTCTGTATGAGCCTTTGAGTTCAGGAGAACGAGGCGGTAGGGAGATGGTCCCAGGCGAATGGGCGAAGAGAAAGAGCGTGCGCAGGAAGACGAAGAGGGGCTGCTCATTCTCTCTCACGCTCGCTCAGACTCGCAGACGCAGACAGCGCAGAGCGCGGCAAAGCAGTCCCCAATCCTCCTGCGCGTGCATCTAACAGCCGCTTGCATTCCCGCTCGGCTCGACCTCCATCTCCACAGACTAAACGCCGTCAATCAGCAGAAGCAGCAGCAAGAGCTCCAACCACATGAGCCCCCGATCCGCGATGCAGGCTCCAGCGGCAAAGACGCCAGCGCATGTGCCGCCCAAACTCGACTTTGCTGCGCGTCGACAGGAGCAGCAGAAGGAGAAGGAGAAGGACGCGGCAGCGGAGCCTGAGCGCGAGCCGGACATGAGCGACCTGGAAGCGGACATGCCCGGCACGCCGCCGTTCAGCGCCGAGGCGGCCAAGGCGTGGGCGGCAGACGAAGAAGCAGAAAGCAACAACAACACACATAGCAACGCAAACAACGCGCCGAGCGAAGGGTTCTACGCGAACGAGTGCAGCGAAAGCATGGCGAAGCGACATCGCGCGGCGACGTTCATCCAGCGCGCGTCCAAGAGCTTCCTCGCGAAGCGCAGCCTGGCACGAAGACTGAGTGCTGTGGGTCGTCCTGTCGAGGTGCGCATTAAGCAGGTGCAGAACTTAGAGATGCTGTGCGACTTCCGGGACGTGACCTCGATCTACTGCAACGTCCGAGTGCTCAAGCGACCGTTTGGACCGTTCATGTTCCAGTTCTCAACGAGCAAATGCACGAACGTACACCTGCCGACATGGGAAGACAACTTCTTTGTGCCCATGCTCTCGTCTCGGTGCGATCTTGTTGTCACGCTGATCGGTGTGACTGTGACGAACAAGCAGCGCTTTCTCGGTCAGGCGATTGCGCAGCTCGAGCCGGGCTGGGAGAAGCTCACAAAGATGTCGGCGCCGCTCGCGAAATGGAAATTCCCAGTGGAGGAGTCACTTCTCGGGCTGCATCGTTTCGTGTCGGGCAACGTGGAGCTCGAGCTCACGCCCGTATCGTCGCGGCTGTCGTGCAAAGCCGGCCAGTTCCTCATGGCGCCGCCGATCTGTTCCCGCCCCTCTGGTGCGTTCTCGTTCTGGACCAAGAAGGTGACGATCAGCACGCCGTCGCCGCAGACCCCGAACAACCCAGCCAGCGCGTCACCAGCGCGCAAGAGCGTCGTGACGCGCTGGGGCGTGCTCACGGACACGTTCTTCCACCTGTTCGACAACAGCTCAGCGAAGCTGCTGATCAGCTTCGACCTGGCGAAGATCCAGCTCATCCAGTCGAACCCGGACTCGCGCAAGAGCGACCCGAATCGACTGTTCCCGGTCAAGATTTACTCGCAGGGGACGCTCTACACGCTCTACGTGTCCACGTACGCGCAGCAGCAAGCGTGGGAGTACAAGATCAACATGCACCGGCGGCAACTGCTCATCCCATAGCTCGAGAACCACCAGCCCAAGTCCAGTCAAACAGTCCGGTGTCGCTCCTGATATCCCAGCCCCACGAACAAGAGCAAGCAAGAAGAAGAAGAAGAAAAAGTATCCTCACTGTTCCTGAAATGCGTCAACGAGTCTCCGCAATAAACACTGTTTTAATATTTAACTCCCTCAAATGCAGTAAGATCGCGTTCTTTTCTTATTCGTCGAAAATGGCTTCGAAACAGAATCAGCATTCAGCTGTTATTGGCTGAAAATGAGTATTTCCAGTTATTTCAGCCAACAACATGTCTTGTTCTCGAGAAAAAGCTTTTTTGCTTGTTCCCTCATGCAAATGACTTCGCCCCCGTATTTGACAATTGGAGTTTCGCAGAACGAACGGGGAAATGGAGCCCGCGATGGAGCGTCTGCGCGCGCTGCTGGCCGCGGCCGTGGCGCGCAGCGGCGCGTACGAAGCCCCCCAGCAACCCGTGGATGGAGAGCAGGCGAGTGTAGCGGCGACGACGACCCCGGGTGCAGGGCCTGCAGAGGAGACACCAGCTGCTGGCGCCAAGATCGCAGGGTCGCGATCTACGGAGGCGCCAGCGTTGGACACTGTGGAATTCACGGAGGCCGATCGCTTTTTCTGGGACGCGCTCGTGTTCGAAGGCAACCATGACAACGTGCATCAGCTGGTGGAAGACATCGGACTGCTGATCGCGAGCACGAACGTACCGGACGTCAAGCTGGTGCACTTGCTGAAGGTGCTGCTCGTAGATCCGCTTTTCCAGAGCGCCGGCGTGCTGCATGTCGTGCAGCGCACGTTCCGCGGATTGAAATACGCGAAGCGCTGGGAGACGCTCATCCTCGCATCGAATGAGCTGGTCGATGCAGTGTACGCGAAGATCTATAATGCCGAGACGGCGAAGTTCGCGCTGCAGTTTTGGATGGAGATCCTGCTGGGATGCCAGCATTCCGCGGATTTGTACCAGCACAATCACTCGAAGCTCGCGGACGTAGCCAAGTTTTTAGGAGAGCGTCGTGCGACTGATACAAGCGACTCGAATCGCATGCAGGAGTGTGACGACATGATCAAGCACTTCATCCTCGCGTGCGCTGCACTGATGCACAGTCACCGCGGGTACGAGCAGGAGAGCTACTTGCTTCAACTTGTGATGAAGCAGGCGTTCCGAGACGAAGATTTGGACCATCCGACAGCTGCTGGTGCAGAGGAGTTGCTGCGTGAGACCGCGTGGGTGCTTCCAGTGGACAAGGTCGGCAAGTATTTTCCCTCGGTCGAAGGGAAGTGGGTCGTGGACGAGTTCTCGAACGATCAGCACGCGTCTGGCACAAGTGCGTCGCAGAATGCTGGATCCGTGCTGTTGCGCAAGACGAAAAACTGCTTTGCGCACGAGCTGAGTGCGACGATTCAGAACAGCGATGGCACGCCGAAGCTGCGCATGAACGGGTATTTGTTCCAGCAGATTCCGGAAATGCAGGTGCTTCTCTCTCAACCAGAGAATGTTCTAACGACTCCGTGGGAGCTGGAAGGGCACTGGAGCCAAGTGTACGAAGGCAATGCGGCGGTGAACCGACCGAGTGCGCCAGTCGTGTCAGGAGCGAGCTCGCCGTGGACGTGCCATGCGTGCACCATGAGCAACGACGCGTCGGCTGTGAAGTGTACCACATGTGGCACCGAATCCCCTACGAAAGTGACGATCCAGACTTCGTTCGACGATGTTCAAGGGAGCAACCCGGCTCCATTCTCTGCGACGTTCGATTCGAGCTACTCCTTCATGCGAGTGCAGTGGTCGCGCGGCGAGCAGCAGGGAGTCTGGCTAGCGAGAAAGCAAACGACATCGCGCCAGTTTGATATCGGATCTGGAATTTCTGCGGTCAGCAACACGATGACGGACTCGACGTACCTCCCGATGCACACGTATTCGCCAGAAGGGAAAGCAGAGAATGTGCTCCTTCTCGAGAAGCCGATTGTCTCGTCAGGCTCGAATATCGAGGTCACTGTTCAAGTGTGGATTCGACCACAGCGTCGTCATGCGGCGGATGGACCAGCGCAAGTCGTTCTCGGCTATGGGAGCGAGTTTCAGCTCTCAGTGACCTCTACTGGCGAACTCGTGTGGGAAGCAGCAGGAGGCGTCTACTCGTTGATCTCTTCGCAGTTGCTCAACTTTGACACTTTCTACCATGTCACGCTGCTACTGGGCAAGCAGAAGATGGCGATGACCGTCGACGGTGTGTCTGTTGGCGAAGTGAACTACGGGGACGACGTGGGAGGAAACCTGTTCTCGGCGAGGTCGCCAGTTTTCACCATCGGTGGAAGCCTGGCTGTGGACAACACTGGCGCGAAAATTGTGAGTGCCTTCAACGGTGCGATTGTGGATCTACGCATTTGGTCGAGTGCGCTGCCATCGGTCTCCGTGACTACCTCTCTCTCTGGTGATGAAGAGAACTTGCTTGGCTATTACCCACTCGTTGGGAGCTGTCAGCGAGTGCTGATGGACCATTCGAAGCAGGAGAACCACGCGTGTGTATTTGAAGCGTACAGACACAGCGACGTGTTCGGTCGTAGCAAGTCGACCATTGCCATCAAAAGCAACTTTGCGCCGACAACGCAGCTGGAAACCCTCCCGGTGGTGCTTCATTTTTCGACGGCGCTGGGCAGTGATTTCATCGGAAGCGGCAGGTTCTCTCTCATCGATGGCGCGGACGCACTCTCGGTTGATCGATCCGACATGGGGGCAGCGTTGTGGCACTCGAATCCTGTGTCGATATCTTCGGGCTTCCAGTCCAGTTTCCAGTTCGGTTTGGCCGGTGCTTCTACGAGCACTGTCTTCGCGTTATGCGAGGCGACGTACTGGAAGGTTGCCCCTTTGATTGCTGAAGCAAGTACTTTGTTCGGTGCGTCGAGCAGTTCGGTTGATTCGCGTTTCGACAGATCTGCTCTCTTTGTGAGTGTTGAGGCAGTCCAAGGTGGCGGTGGAAACTGGAGATACACTATCGGGTTGTTTATCAGATCCAAGAACCACAATTACAAGCTTGGCCAAGCGAGGCACATCGTTTCTGATAACACGGCTCCCACGGTCCAAGTGAAGTACTTGCTACCAGAGAAGGTGTTCTCGGTTGAGCTTGGCGAGGGTGGTGCCGTCTTCGAGTGCGCAATCGATATTCCGCTTGCGCTGGGCATTCAGTCAGCGAGTTCGATCCGAACCGGACTCATTTTCCCGGCAGCGACTTCTCAGATGAGCTCTTCGGGCAGTACTTCTGTCCGACTCAACCAGTGGCGATACCAAGAGCTCGCCAATCCAGTTGATGACTCAGCTCCATCAGTGCTGGCTTCGGTGTATTCTGGAATTGGTCCCTTTCAGCCGGCGAGTCACACTGGCGAAACCTCCGCTGACAAACAGGAAAGCACGGTCGTTTGCACCCGATGCTCGACTGACGGCAGTGCTATCGAACAGGAGAGCTTCGGATGCCAGACGTGCAACCTTATTCACGGAAACACGGTCTGCCGCATTTGCGCCTCGGTTTGCCACGAAGGTCACGAGCTCGTTGCGATGGGTGTCATGTCAGCTGCCTGTGCGTGCCACATTCGCGGAAGCGGTCTCTGTCGTTGTAGCACTCCTGTGAATGCAGACGACTTCCCGCAGCTCCAGCATCCTATCACGACTTCCCTGTGGTGTTGCAGCAAGTGCACTGTTATCAATGCGATTGAGCTGAACGAATGCTCTATCTGCGGGAACAAAGCTCCTCGAGCTGCCACCTCGTCAGTCACAAGCCTGCCTCAGCAGCAAGTGTCAACCTCGAGAGCATTGGCATTGGTGGAGACCCCAAAACCAGTAGCTGTGAGCGTTGACTGGTCCTGTGAAGCATGTACAATGCTGAATACGGCCGACGCGACGAAGTGTTCGATCTGTGACACCCCTCGTCCGAAAGCAGCCGAGCCTGAAGCTCGCAGCGACGCCAGTGGCTTGATGACACTCTACAACGCCGCAGAAGATGTTGCCAAGCAGAATCAGTTGAGCGTGACAAGCAACTCACCTTGGTTTTGCTCTGCATGCACGATGGAGAACAAGAGCGCGGATGATGCTTGCTACATGTGCTCAACGCCGAGAGCTTCGACAGTAGCGAACACGGTTGATTCATCGGAAGTGATCATGGCGCTGCCTCCATCGAAGACAGACCCGATCCTGCTTCCAGCTCCAATTGATTTGACCCAGGACGAGAGTACCGCCACTGTGAAAAGAGCCACGCCTGTCATTCCAAGCGAGATCTCCTCTGGTGCCGTGGAAAACCTCAAGTTCCTCTGTGGATACAAGCAGACTGTCGCTGAAGCAACGAGTCAGAGTGAATTGGTCGACGCCATGCGAGCATCGTGTTGGGAAACGACTGCTGGAAAAATGGACATTTCGCTCCAACAGAGCTTTGTCGCGGAGTACATCGATGGCACGTATGCCGACAAAGATGGTTACCTGAGCGGTATTGCTCGATTCAACCAAGACGGTGTCTGGAAAATGGAAGGCAAGTTCAAGAAGCTGACCCAGACGCAAGAAAATGCGTTGGTGCTGCAATGGGATCCGTTTGCAACCCGTTTCGATGGAAAGTGGTTTCGAGGTGATGGCTCTGGAGACTGGAAGTGCGTGTTGGCTCCTAGTTCGTCCGAGTTCCGAGGTCTGAATGTCGTGGAAGATTCGAAGGACCCGACGCAGCTCCAACCGTTCTATTCGGGGCTGATCAATATGAAGCAGAACCTCACGAACGTGTGCTACCAGAACAGCTTCCTACAGACGCTGTTCATGACTCAAGATTTCCGGCGATTGATTCTGTCTTCCGAGCTCGAGCGCTATGTTTCTGTGCCGCAAGACGGAAGTCAGTCGACGGCTGGAAAAGATATTCTCGGCTGTGTCCAGAACCTATTTGCTCGAATGATCGCATCCCAGCGTCCTTCGTTGGACTCCCACGGACTGCAGCGGTGCTTGCCGACAACTTTCCAAGCGGGACGACAGCAAGATACTTCAGACTTCGCGCATTACTTGATCGACTCGCTCTCGGAGCACTTGAGCCAGCAACAAGACACGGTGAATGGAGTCTCAGACATCTTTGGTGGCGTCCAAGCAACAGTTTTGGCATGCAAGACGTGTGGAAAGAAGTCCGTGAACAAGGAGTACTTCTGGGAGCTGCTGCTGAACATGATCGATCTGCGATACACTCCTATCACGAGCATCACCGCAGTGAGCGGCTCTTCCATGGATCTTGCGACACCAACCGGGTATGAGCGAATGAACCACGACGTGAACAAGGACCGAAACGGTGCGCCGTATGTGTTCTTGTGCGTGAAAAGATGTCCTGAACGCAAGTCGACGAGCTCGATGGACGTCGATGACGCCTCACTCATGCCAATCACGGACCTGGTGGTTAAGGTCGCGCCATCTATGGATGTGCGTCCGACTTTGCAGGGCTACGAACGAGTCGAGCTGGATCTGAATCTCGGAGGAAGCTCGAATGTTGTCGGAGGCAAGAAGCAAGTCTACCTGTTTACTCGACGTGAACCGAACGGCTCGCCGATCACGGATCTTCAAGTCATTTACGGGAATGAGTCTGTCCCCGATGGCTTCAAGCAAATTCGAGTGGATCTGAACCAAGGTGAAGGCACGAAGGTGTTTTTGTGCTACCGATGCGATATGCCAATCACGGACTTCAAGATCGTCAACAGCGGTATTCCTGGGTACAAAATGGTCGACCACCTTTTGAACTTGAGCCATGAAGATGCAGTCAAGCAGTACCTTGCGTACCAAGTTGGTGGCAACGAGCCTTGCCTGACGGATCTGAAGCTCGTGGACGGCGAGGAAGTCTCACAGTACCAGAATGAGGGCTGGACGTCGATTGGCAGTCCAACGTCATTCACATTTGATCCAAACCTTCCCGTTGAGATTCCCCCGACGGTGCCGTCGCAATTGATGGTGCGAAGAGGTCACGGAAACCCGATCTTCGCAGTCGATGTTTTCCGTGCTCCGCGACAGGTTCCAAAGTACAACGACTACGAAGTCATCGACGTGTACCCTCAAGCGAACATGAATGACGTTCCATCGCTGTTGAAGGGCGACTGGATGGCGAGCGAAGACACTGACAGGACTCGAAAAGCGGTTCGAATTCACTCCGTGTCGGAGCCAGTTTCGGAGACATTTGTGATTAAGGGCAGTTTTGAAGACAAGGGAGAGATCTCCGCGGTGGCAAAGATCACGTCGACGTGGTCGCAGTCTGTGTCGAGCACGCCTTCAGATAGCAACCAAGTGTATCATGTGACGGGATATTGGAAGGGATCCAAGGTGAAGCAGTCCCAGCTGTTCGATGTGGAGCTTCGCCCTGACGCGGATTCGAAGCTGTATGCGATCAACGGTACAATTGGTGACGGTAAAGGACGACCGGTGACTCTGCATGGCATCCAGACCTCTCAATTGGTGAAGGTGAAGTGGCCAATCTCGGAGCTTTACGTGCTGCGAGGCGATGAAAAGGTCCCCGAAGGCGTCAAAGTCGTTCGCGAGACGTGCTCTGGTCGAAGCGGTAACCTTCTCGCGCAAACGTCGTCTCCTCACTCGCTGTACTTGGCAGTGAAACGTGAAGAGACCCCTTCGAGTGGATTGTACATCAGCGACGTGTGTGTGATCTACGGGGAGATTGACGTGGTGCCAGACGACTACACCTGCATCCAAACCACGCCTGGAGGCCATTCAGCAAACATCAACGACGGCACAGCAGGGATTCCGATCTTCATCTGCTACCGTCGTGCGAGTAGAGTTCCAAATGAAAAGGTGCTGATGGATCTGCAGCCAATGTGGACCTCTGGGCCGCAAGTCGACACTCTCCCGGCTGGGTTTGCAAAGATCCAGCACACTCCACTTGGAATGGAAGCGAACTTGAACCAAGGAACAACGGGAATCGCGATTCACTTGTGCTTCGCCAAATCGGATCCCGCTGAAGTTGTGAAACCTGTTGAGAACCCTCTGAATGGCGAGTATGAAATCACGTCGACGGCCCCTGCTGGATTCGGAAAGTTCCTCGCGTTGTCCGTGATGGAGAGTGTTTCCGAAGCGCGTGTTGTTGAGGGCAAGTTTGGCACGATCCTCCATGGTCATATGCCTGGTTCGTTCCGCGCCACGATGTTCAAGCCCGCTCAAAAGCAGAAGCAAGTTCTGCTAGGTTTGTGGAGCGCAGAAACTCAAGGTAACCCGACGACCATGACCGATTTCATGCCAGCGAGTTATCCGTTTGAGCTGGCGCTGAGCGATATTGGAGACGAGCTAGACGGATGGTGGAGTGGTAATGATGAAACCACGACCGGTACGACTGGAAGCAGCCCGGTAGCTTCGAGTGGTGCGAGTGCAAGCAACAGCAACGTCGGTGGCGGAAGCTGGAAGTTGATGAAAGACTCATACGTGCGCGTTGCGTTCAAGAAAGACTACGGAACCGAGTGGAAGGATGGAAGACTGATCTTCTCAGAGCGTGTTTGGCGCCACGACATTGCATCAATGCTCTCCAGGTTCGTCGCGACGCGTACACTCGGAGGAGACAACTCGCTCTCTTGCTCCCAGTGCGATCGCAAAACCGAGTCTCGTACTCACACAGTCATCGTGTCGCCGCCTGCGCATTTGATTCTCACCGTCAAGCGGATGTTTTACGACTGGACCCAGCAGAAGACGCGGAAATCGTTGCACGATGTCGAGTTCCCTGCGCTGCTGACGCTGCCTTCGTTGACGGAAGAAGACGAAGAAGTGGTGTTTGATGCGCAAGACAATGTGAATCTGAAAGACAACCAGCGCAATCGCCACTACGGACTTTACGGAGTGCTGATTCACAGTGGCATGACAGCGAATTCCGGTCACTACTACAGTTTCTGCCGTGAAAGCGACGATTCCAGCGAGCAGCTCCATTTGGAGGACTCCCCATCGTCGCCGTGGGTCAAGTTCAACGACATGAAAGTGGAGCGATCGAACTGGAAAGAAATCAATCGCCTCGTTGCGAACTCGGTCTCGGATGCGGTGTACCTGCTTTTGTACAAGAAACTGAGCTACTCGGTTCCAGATACCGTGGTGAGTGCGTTGCAGGACGTGCCAGACAGTCCGAGCTCTGGAGGCGATGACGAGGAAGCCATGCTGCTCGCGAAGGCAATGGCGCTGTCGATGTCTGCAGCTGGTCGAAAGCGCCACTCTGTCGACGAAAACGATGTCGAGCAGGAGACCAAGAGAGACGGGGAGGGCGACGAGAAACCTTCGCGCAGTCACATCCGATCGTCGATTCTGAAAGAGGTACAAAGACTGCAAAGTGGTTTTTGTCTGTCAATAGGATTTGCTACGCTGGTGGCTGACTCTTTGTTTTTTTGTATCCTTTTCATTGTTTTGTTTAGGTGGAGAAGGAGAACACGACTTTCCTGCGAGATACGCTGGGGGTGACGTCGAGTCCTCTGTATGCGGACGACCTGCACACTCTCCTCGTGCTTCGACACTCACTCCCGTTGCATCTCCGAGCAATCCTGGACCAGGTTCAAGCATAGAGATTGCGATGTGAAGCAACATCACACTCATAAAGTTGGAAGACGGATCGAGATAGAGGTTGGTGACCTGACAGAAAGGAACACGATCTACATTTTTGTTTTGGTTTTGCTTGTCTTTTGTTGTTGGAAAATATTCGTGTTTGTTTTGTATTAATTGCTTCAAATTAAGGGCACTCACCAGACAGACGAGCAGCGAACTCAAGAGAAGAAGAAAAGGAAAAACAAAAGAAAAGCTCATGCACGACGACGTACAGAAAGCAAAAAAAAATGGACAGCGAAATGCAATGCGGAAATGGAAAAGAGAAAACAGCAGACAAGACAACGGTAGCGAGGAGCACGACAGCAAAAGAGGCTCAGTCAGAACGACCAGAGACGCTTCCACAGCCTCCGCCGGTTTGCCAATCACGCAGCAACGGCGCACAGACGAGGGCGTTTGAACACTCCGACTTCGCCGGCTTGTTCCCACTCCGCAAGCGTGTTTCGGTACGTCTGGATCAGAAACTTGAGCGCCGTCGGTCCACCGATCACCGCTTCGAACTTGTCACGGCTGCGGATGTCCACCAGGTTCAACGATGGCATGTCCGCCGAGATCGCGTACACCGCAGCAGACGTGAGCTTCGTGCAGCCCCAGAGACGCAGCTCCTTCAGGTTGCGAAGCGAAGCCACGATGCGCAGGATCGCAGCGTCCGTCACGCGCGAGCACTGGGAAAGGTTCAGGTTCTCCAGCTGAGGCAACGAGTCGCAGATGATGTCGATCGACTTGTCCGAGATCTTGTAGCAGTAGCGAAGGTTTAGATCCTTCAGCTTTGGCAGAGCACCAGCAATGGCAGCGACAAGCCTGGAGGAAACAACAGAGTTGCAACAACAACGTCAGACCAACAATTCATCAAGCTTTCTGCTGCAAGAAACTCAGAAGCACGTACTTGTCATCTACTTTGTGGCAGTAGCGCAAGTTGAGACGAGTGAGCTTGCTGCACTTCTCCACCACGTGCACAATGGACTTGTTGTCGACGTTGTGGCAGCCCCACAGACTCAGATCTTGGAGGTTCTCACAAAGCGCGATGTTGCGCACGTCGTCGCCGCGCACAGTGTGGCAGCCAAGCAGGTCCACGACACGAAGTGTTGTGCTGTTGTTCTTCAGCAGCAACTCGAGCGCCTTGCTGTCAATTGCCATGTCGCGAAAGTGGAGCTCGCGCAGGTTCGTGCAGATATCAGCCAGAATCAGCAGCTAGAGATAAAAGAAACAGCAGCCATAACGACGAGTTAGCTCATGAAAAACACAGTTGCTTTCAACTCACAAGCCAGGTCACTTACCCCTTCAGCACTAAGAGTGTCGCAGCGGTTGAGATCCAGCACTTGAAGCCCCGAGAGAGCCTGCTTCGTGAACGCAGATTCCTTCAGTACATCAGCCGTGAACGCGTCGCAGCTCGCAAGACGAAGTTCCTTGAGTCCGCCAGCAACAGCACCGCCATCAGCACCACTGCGCGAGTGCTTCAGCAAGCCCGTCCAGAAAGATCCCGGCTGCTGGTTGTCCTTGGCCTTGCACAGGTGCAGATTCTTGTTGGCGCACTCGGAGCACTCCTCACAGTACGACGTGAAACTCGTCGCGATCGGCTCGTCCATGAGCCACTTCTTGGTCTGCATGAGCGCGAAGCGGTCCTGCATCGACAGATACCCCATGATCATCTGCAGACTCTCCGAGGACACGGACGCCTGCAGCCAGTCCTTGCCGTCTTCCGGCGCCGCGATCCGCGCCATCTTGGTGCGGTCCACGTCACTGCGCATGGCTCTCACTCTCTCTCTTCTTCTTCTCTTGGTCTCTCTTCTCTTGATCTCTCTTGATAGCCCCACTTGATCGTATAATAAACTTGATATTCTCCTTCTAGTCGATGTCTGCACTCAGTAGGTTTGCCAAAACGCCGTGCGGGTTTCGTGAGTGCGCTGGTTGATCCACTGGTGCTGCGGGCAGTCCTTCAGCATTACTCGAACGCGCCGGACGGAGGGGTGGGACGAAGCAAAGAGGGGGAAAGGGAAGGAGGCGGGAACGAACGGAGCTCGCGGGCGGAGGTGGCGCGCTGTTCAGTTCTCGGTCTCTTCGCTCTCTCGCTTGTGTGTACTTGGGCGCGCTCGTGAGCTTAACGGCGCTTCTTCGGGTTGGGACGAAGGGCTCTAACTGCTGCTTGCTTGTGCTGTGGCGTGCTGGTTCTGTTGTGTGAGCTCATGGCTCATAGAGATGCAAAAGCAAGACGACACGAGGGACGAGGGAAAGAAAGGCTAACGAAATATTACGCCCTGAAATTTGCTCATCACCGCAAAATATCATTCGTGTCTATGCAGTTGATTGAGAGTTTGTATGGTGGAAGGGAGAGTTGAACTGTACTGTAAAGATGGCAGCTTTGTAAACTACAAGTTTAGCCTTGGCAACCAGCGGAAATGCAGTTACAGAGAACATGGGAAATGCAAACACCGAGACATAGCACCGTAAAATGGTCATGCGATACTGCCAATACGATCATGTATCACAGGATATGCAATTGGAAGGGTTGCAGCTGGCTCAACAGACCCGTGCGACATGTGGATGGGTGCGAACTGAAGCGGCGCAATCAATCGCATGAGCCAGCGAACATGAAAGCTTTGCTTCTCAACAAAAGGCGCTCTGCGTGACGGCTCAATGAGCTCGATGGGCTTTGTCAGACGGCAGTCGCTCACTGGCTGAAGACGCTGGTGACGACGCGGAGCTGTCTGTCGGCATCTCAGTGGCGCCACGAGAGAGAAAGCACGCAGAGAGAACAATGTGTGCAGCTGGCAAAAGAACTGCGGGCGTCACGCCTTCCCTCTCAGACGCACTGCAAGTGTATGGAGAGTGTACCGTGTGAAGAAGAAGCAAACTGCGCGATGCTGCTGCATGCACTGCATGTGTATTGGATGCGTGGGCGAGGCTGACTCGACTGTGTACATGTAGCCCTCATGTTGTGTGTCTCGCAGTGACGTCCAACGTGGTTTGGGAGTTTATCTCGCTTCGGTATTGCGAACGCGAGACCAGCGCGCCTTAGCTTACGAAGTGAACCGCAATTGCTGACAAAGCCTTCATGAGAACGAGTATTAACGGTGTGTGTGTGTTTTATTATCAGAACCAAGCAAAACAACAGCAGCAACAGCTATTGGATCCTTCATATCATGTTCCTCCCCCTCAGGATCAGGCGGCCAACGTGATGAGCGAGATGAGGTCGCACTTGGGGTTGAGCGTCACCTTCTTGAGCCCGTCGGTGTACAGGATGCTCACGTTGAGCTGCTTGAGCGGCTCCTGCAGCAGCGCCACCTGGGACGAGAACGGCACGCTCTGCTGGCCCGTGAGGAAGAACTGCGCGCGACCCGTGGCGAGCGCCTTTACCATCTTGCCCACGCGCGGCAGGTTCGCGGTCGTATTGGCGATCACGACGTCGAAGAGCTGGTCCGACGTGCCGCGCGGCACGCCCTCTGCCGGCACGGACGACACGGCGTAGCCCACGTAGTTCTGCTCGTGGTACATGGACAGGTTGAGCGCGCCGATGCCGTCGAGTCCGGCGTGGCCCACGTTGTGCGCAGTCACGTTGATCGCGATCCGGATGGCCGTGGCGTCGCAGGACGAGATCGTGATGTGGCTAATCGTCGTGGGCGGCTCGGAAAACTGGTTCATGCCCAGGACCTCGAGCGTGCGGTGGAACTTGAGTCCGCCTTTCGTGAGGCCGATCGCGCGCACGCTGAGCTCGGCGTGGGTGTCCAGTTCGAGCGATTTTTGCGTGAGCAACACACTCGCCATGTCGGCAAACACCTGGGGCTCCGGCACGTAGGCGTTGTCGCTGATGAGGAAGTCGTACTCCTGCTTGCCGGACTTGAGGTCGAGCGCCGGGAGCTCGATCGTCGCGAAGGTCTTGCCCTGGTAGAGCAGCTCGGCCTGAGTCTTCTTGGTCGTCGCGTGGAACTGGATGTCGTGCTTGAAGCGCAGGCTCAGCTTCACGCCGAGCATCTGCACGCCCGCGCCAGGCTCGACGTGCACGATATCCAGGTAGTTGAGCGAGATCGCGACCTTGTCGGCGTTGTGCTGGAAGATCGCGCCGGCGACCGCGAACCAGAGGATGAGCAGGATCACGACGATCGCGACGACCACCGAGGCCACCACCGCGCTGATCCACTTGCACTTGGACAGCCGCCACCAGCAGAAGCGCTTGGTCTTTGTGGACAGACCATCGTCGTCGTCTCGGAGCTCCTTGTCGATGTCACTCGGCTCGATCGTGACGGACTTGATGTCCGTGTCGCGGTAGAACGAGCCCTTGGGGCTCTTCGCAGGCTCGGCGGTGTGGCTTTGCATCATTTGTGGTTTGACGAGCAAAAAAGTGGTGATTCCGATGCAGTGGAGAGTGCCTGAGCTAGTTCTGGTGCTTTGCCAGCAAGTGCGGAAATGAAAGAGAAGTCAACAGACCAGAACCAGTGATCTCCGAGCGAGCACGCACATAGGGAGGCAGACCACCGCTGCTGGGTGTATGTGAGCTTCGGGCTCGCTCTATCAGCAGCCTCGGCGATCACGGCGTGGGTGTGCTGTGTGCTGACACCCTTTTGATACTTTGGTGGTCAATGGCCGGCGACTTATGGTACACGTCAACAGCCGTCAACAGGGGTTCCTGTTGACGCGCCTCGAAACGAGACATTCCTATTGTGTATGGGGATCGTGGCTGTGATTTCTCTGTGCACTTTCTCAAAACCACTTAATCACGGAGAGAGGAGTGACTGGTGTATGCATCAGTATCCGTCTGTTGTCAGTCAGCACGCTGGCCGCAGCCACCGAAGGTGGTGGTGGTGGTGATGGCGAGGCGTGGTATTGGCTGGCATTGACACCGTAGACACCGTAGAGCTAGCTCACACTGGACGGAGCTCTTGGTACCACGAATAGCTCTACGAACGTGTGAGAGACCCTGGTGCCGGCGTCCTAACCCAATTACGATACGTCCACATATCTCTGGCGTCCTAACCCAATTACGATACGTCCACATATCTCTGGCGTCCCAGCACCAGCAGATAAGGCGCCAAAGCCGTGTGAAGAGGTCTCCAAGAGCGCTGTGTAATAGTAAACAGTATTACGCATCCCCGAAAGGGCATCAGCATTGCGTGTGATGTTGACAAAGGATCCTTTCGTGTATGAGTCGCTCTCTCTCTCACGTTGATGCTCAGAGCAGCAATTTATTCGAGATTGCACGTCACGGCAGGCCACTGTGTTGTTCTCCACTGGCCCGCTCTATCGGACCACAGGTCACTTCGAACAGTGAGTGTATTCACATCCGCTTCTGCCTTCTTTCCAACGTGGAAACCTGACCAATCAGGAGGTGGGTGGACTTCACACCTTCTCGCTGATATGTATGCGCGCTCTCTTCGCTCAGAGTGGCCGCGTCGGTGCGGCAGGAAGGAGGAAGAGGGTGGGGGGATTGTGGCAGATGCTGGACTGGAACTTGTCGTCGCGTGGGTCGATTACCTGAGCATCTGGGTCTTGCAGGACCTGTGCAACCAGATAGCGACCACACGCAAGATCTTGGATCCTATCTTGCTCAGCACGCCCTGGCATTATATCTAATAGCAACAGCACAGCACGGACCCGTTGAGAAACTCGTCATTACAACGTCCAGGTTTTCTTGGGGTAAAGGTGAAGAGCTCAACGTGAGGGGCGTCCTTCAACAGGCACAAACAGCTTCCCCAGTCAGTCATACGTGTTTATCTCGTCCAGTAATTTAAAGTACTTCTTCCTATCACCCGCGCTTGAATGACACAGCGGAGTCTGGACTCACTGGTAGATCAACCAACGCCCGACCACGTATGTGCCTGTACTTTCGGACCCAAAGCGGGGGATCCGCCAGAAAACTCACTGTTAGAGTGAAGCCATTGATCCAAGCGCAGTGCTTGCTCCGCAAGGCGCAACAATTATATTACAGCCCAACCTGGCTGGACCCTTTTGCGGTCGATCTTGTTCTCCGCGAGTAGGCTTCTCTTGAGGTCGTCGTCCACGATCGCGCAGACCAGCAGCACGAGCGCTGCGTCCGCGTTTGGCGCGATCTCCACGTCAAAGTCGCTGCGCATCGCCGTCTTCGAGATCTTGTAGATCTTGGCGAGGGCCGTGCGTTGTTGTTGCGCGCCACGCTCCAGCCAGAGCATGGCCATGTGTGAGCGCCACTCGCCCTGCATCTCGATCTTGCAGCGCTCGCCCGTCGTGAGGTCCGTAAAGTCGACGCGCAGAGTGGTATCCAAGTAGCCCGTCTTCGTGATGCGTCCCAGCTGGACGTAGACCTGGAGGAGCTCCGAGTCTTCGTTGTTCTCCGTTGTCGTAGTAGAAGTACCAGGACGATACACGTAATAGATGCCCTTGACGCTCTCCTTCGTGGCGATGTGGACGACTGGCTGCTTGTCGGCATCCAGGAGCGTTTGGAGTTCGTTGTGCGGACCGGTTCGGAACATGGCGCTGCCGCTGGCGACGTCCTTGTACGCGAGGTTCTTGGACGACGTGAACGTCTCCTTGAAGCGCAGCCACGTGACCTCGGGACGCACGAAGCGCTGGTCGATCGCAACGAGCGGCGGGTCCTGGGCAGGGAGCTCAATGTCCGCGTAGGGCCCTTGCAAGGAACCCGAGTTGCCCATGGTAACGAAGAGAAGATCAGGGTACACTATACACACAGGCTTGGGACTTGAAGAGGTGAGGGGGGTAAACTTCGTGGGTGCGTCTGAAGACTCCAATCGTCGAGTGCTGAGAAGAAACCGCAGCTAATTGAGCCAGGGCTTGCAACTCGACCCGCTCCTTTCGTCATAAGAACCATTTTCTGTTCTCACCATTGGTGGGACCTACGAGTCTGCGGATAAATACCGTTGTCAAAATGGCTTATTTATGTCTGGTTTAAGCTCTTTGGAAAAATCAGAATTTATGTGGGATTTAAATGTTTGAATATGATGTGGACATATCAAATACGGACACGCCGCCTAGCCACTATGTAAAGTTGAGCACTCTCCGTTGTCATTGTGAATGCACTTTTGTATCCACTTTGCTGCACTCTGGTTTGTCCACGTGAGGTGGTGATTGCGCTCCTCCTGCCTGCACAAGGTCCTCCTCGCCGCCACATCAAATTGGCAGTGAGGATACCGCTTGTGACATTCTCGAGCAGCGTGCATGTACTGTACGAGGCGGAGGGGACTTTGGAGAATGTTGCGCCGTCTCTGGTAACACCAGAATGTCAGTTTGTTCACATGCTGATCCTTCTGGGGCTCCTCGAGACCCAAGTCTACATACCCTCAGAGGTTTCTCACACCAGGACACCTCACCAGAATACTTGGAACTCCGAACTGAAAATGCAGTTGCTGACCATCCGTGATACTCTTTTGCAGGAACACATACATGGCTTGGGCTGATGGCACAGGAATAGCACTGGCTAGCTCATGAATCAACTTTAGACATCGTGATCACCTTCTTGAGTGTCACTCAGACTCCGATCTGTTTCTGAATCTGATACTGCTTTTTAGTACAGTCAGATACATTTGGAGCCCTACCTCACTCTTTCATTGTGTCTCAAATAGTACGCCTCGTGACATTCACCAGTCAGAAGGTCATTGGTGACGCGAAGAGCTGCTCCCAATCGCCAATTCCACCCAGGAGACAGGAGCAGAGAACGCGACGCGATGGCAGGACAGAGTCGAGCGGCGCAGCGTCGCGAGAAGAACAAAAAGAAGCAGCCGGCCGCCACCACCAGCCGCGGCAGCAGCACCACCACTGGCAGCACTGGCGCCAAGCAGCAGCAACAACAGAAGAAGAAGCCTCAGCAGAGC
Source organism: Globisporangium viniferum (assembly GCA_023333705.1). Taxonomy (NCBI): domain Eukaryota; phylum Oomycota; class Peronosporomycetes; order Pythiales; family Pythiaceae; genus Globisporangium; species Globisporangium viniferum. The sequence goes on along the minus strand of JAASFI010000006.1, from coordinate 14,450 downwards.
GCCTACGACAGCGACAGCGACGACGAGCAGTTTGGCGATGCGGCGCTCGCCGGAGTGATCCCGCTCAAGTCGCTCGAGGACTCGGAGGTGCGCGACTTTGTGTCCGAGCTGGAGCAGAACGCGCTGTCGACCAAGAAGGCGAGCAAGCGCACGCGCGCGGAGATCGCGCAGCACGAGATCGACAAGAAGAAGAAGCGCTACCGCGAGGACAAGGCGCAGAAGATCGTCTGGCGCAAGTTCGACCGCGAGAACCGCACGTTCGAGCAGTACTACCAGGAGCTGCTGCAGCTGCCTGCTCACGAGTGGGACCAGTTTGTCACGAGTCTCAAGGAGCCCATGCCGGTGCACGTCCGCGTGAATGGTGCGTTCGTTGTTGTTGCACTGGTATTACCATGCTTTGTGTACTGTTCAGGAGCCTCGTTGCTGATGTAGGTGGTGTTTTGTATAGGAAACTACAAGAGCCTGGCCGAGATCGTGACCGGGACGATGGAAACCGATTTCGACATGAGCGACCGCACGGTGAAGCTCGCGTCGGGCGACGAGCAGAAAGTTGAGTTCGCGCCAGTGCCCTGGACCGAGAACAAGACGATTTGGAAGGTGAGTTCTTATATAAAGTCCACTATGCTGTCCCCCCACAACCTGTCGTGCCATTAAGCTCACCAGGACCCCAATGTCCCTTTCCATCCTACAGCTCACGATCGATAGCAAGAGCTTCCGCAAGTCGGAGCTTCTGAAGGACCTGAGCAACTACTTCCGCGCGCAGTGCCATCTAGGCCTGCTGCTCCGCCAGGAACCGTCCACGAGCATCATCCCAGCGTTCCTTCAAGCGAACCCTGGCGACCGCGTGCTCGACCTGTGCGGCGGAGGCGAGCACCGCGCTCCGATGATCGTCGAAGCGCTGAGCGCGACCGAGTCAGGGACTGAACAGACAGGACTGCTCGTCGTGAACGAGCGCGACGCCAGCGCTGCGAGCAACGCGCACCGCACCCTCACGCGCACGCTGGCGATGTCGCGCGAAGTGGTGGTGACTGCGCACAAGGCGCTGGAGTTCCCGCAGCCACACAACTATGACGGACGCGACACGGAGAAAGCGCTGTTCGATCGCGTCATCTGCTCGGCGCCGTGCTCGGGCGATGGGCTGATCCGCAAGATCCCAGAGCGATGGCGCACGTGGAACCCGTCGAACGCGTTCAAGTTCCACGGAAGCCAGGTCGCGTTGGCGCAGAAAGCGATGGCGATGGTGAAGGTCGGCGGCTCGGTCGTGTACTGCACGCGCTCGTTCAACCCGATCGAGAACGAAGCCGTTGTCGCGGAGCTGCTGCGTAGTGGCGACGGCGCGTACGAGCTTGTGGACATGTCGTCTATTTATCCAGAGCTGAAGCGCTCGCAAGGGTGCGCTTCGTGGAAGGTCCTTGATGAAGACATGGAGCATGTCGCGTCGTGGGACGAGGCGTCAGACGATCAGAAGCGCTCGCTGCGAGCGACCATGTGGCCGCCAACGTCCTCGGAGGGCGAGACGATGCACTTGAGCCGCTGCATGCGTGTCCTACCGCACCAGAACGACACGCACGGTCTCTTCGTGGCAGTGATCAAGAAGCACAAGCTGGTCGCGGCGCCGCTCGCTGGTCCCGCGAGCCTCGGCCCCAACTCGTCAGCCACCAGCTCGTCCAGCAGCAAGCAGGACCTGAAGAAGAAGCTCAAGGTCGCGAAGAAAGTGCACGGCAGCTTCTCCACGATCGACGAAAAGAACCTCAAGGCGATCCGCTCGTTCTACGGCCTCGCCAAGCAGCTCAGTCGTCCACATTTCATGGAACGCAGCGGGTTCGCGAAGGACAAATCTGTCCACCTCGTCACACCCGCAGTGTCCACTTTCCTGGATGACGAGTTCAAAGGACGTCTTTCAGTGTACAAAGCCGGCGTCGAAGTGCTACGTCGCACGACCACGGGCTACGACCTCTTTGACGAAGGTGCGCGCGCGCTGCTGCCGCTCCTCTCGCGCCGCGTGATTCAGCTGCAGATGAGCGAGTTCGCGTCGCTGCTGTCCACCAAGGAGATGTGGCTCAAGCACGCGAGCGACGCCGTGCGCGACGAGCTCCTGGAGATGCAGGAAGGCAGCCTTTGCGTCGTGCTCGACGACATGGAGCCCGCGCAGACCGCCGACCAGGACATCGTGCTGGTCGCGACCAAGCGCCACAGCTCGTACTCGCTCGCGTCCACTTCGTCCGCGATCGCGCGCGTCAAGATGCTCATCTCGGAGCTCAACACGGGTGACGGCGACGACGACGGCTACGACTCGTTCGAGTACGAGGACTAGAAACACAACACAAACGTGAGATTGATTACGTGGTGTGTGTTAAAGTCAGAGGGCAGTCAGCTTAGAGGCAGAGAGGTATGTACAGAGAGAGAGAGAGAGAGAAATAAAGGTGGCAAGAGAACGCATTCACGAGCATTCACCTTCTTATGTGTCGAGTCAATTGGTGTTGATCATTTCTGGCACAAAATGCATTGAAAAGTGTCAAGACGTAGCGAGTGCATGGCAACTTCTCAGTCAACGGACAAAATTGCTTTGCGGCTGTGTATTCACGTTGATTTTCTATTGTTCCCTGGTTCTTAGACTACAAATTATTATCGATTTCACATTCTGGTCTCAGCTGCTGCTCGCTACTCTGACTGCGCCTACTGCTGCTGCTGCTGCTGCTGCGGATTCTTCTTCTCTCCAATTAACAATCTCATTTACACGGGAAAATAAAAACTAATGCGCGCACCTCACCGACTTTTCTCGCCTCTGGAGAGCTGATGCTGGATGGGTGGATGGATGGGTAATATGCAGTTGAGCAAGTATCATCTCGAGATCGCGCCTTTTGTGGTGTGGCTCGTGTGGCCCGAGGCGCTCAGCAGACAGCTCAGCGCCGATGGCGCAAACTTGCTCGGACGGTGGTACTTGAGCGCGTAGAACGAGTCTTCAAAGACCGCCACCACTTTCGAGAACGCAAAGCTGCTCGCGCTCACGTTGCGGTCCGGGTGGATCGGGTCTTCGATCACGAGCGCGGGCTTGCCGATGTCTGAGCCGTGGTCTGCGAGACGGTAGATGTAACCGCCGTCGCGGATCGAGATGCCGTTCTTGCGGTAGTCAAAGATGATGCCGAAGAACTCCAGCAGCATCATCGTGTGCTCGCCCAAGCACACACAGCGCTGCACTGGTGGCTGCTGCTGCTGCCTGCTGCTCTCGTCATCGCTGTCCGCTGCTGACGAGCTACTGCACGACGACGACGAGTCTTCCGTGTCCGCGTTGCTACTCGTGACGCTCGCCGAGTCTAATTGGGTATCAGAGCTGCCTGATACTGAAGCGCTGGAGGAGGTACCAGTAGCGCTGCCACCAGTTGCTGATGCTTTAGTTGCAGACGAACTTCGAGTCGCAGCAGCCGACGATTTCGAGCCGGCAGCAGCCGCGACTGCCGCAGCGTAGCTTGATGGCGGTGCTGGGACGGCAGCAGGAGCAGCCTTTCTGGATCGAGACGCGTCGTCTTCCGATACTTTGACGATACCAGCGGCGACGGCGGCATAACTGAATCGCTGCACCGGTTGGCTCTCAGAAGGACCATTGTTGCTGTTGCTACTGTTTTTGCCACCAGCCTCTGATACCGATCGCTTTAGGGCCTTTGGACGCGACACAATCGCAGCGTACGAAGAAGTCGGAGCAAGCGGCGCCGCCTTCACTGGAGAACCAACTTCCGTCGGAGTGCTGGCTTTTCCTGCTTTTGATACCTGTGCTGTCGAATCGCTCGTCGCCTTCGTCGGGGATCCTGATACTTTGGTGTCAAGTGCTGCTAAGCGCGCTGCCTCAGCTGCAAGCGCCGCTGGCGCTGGTGGGAGCGAGCCCGAGGCGTAGATCGATGCTGCCAGGAAACACTTCTCGCCGTTCCGCCAGAGCTGCGCAAAGTGGATGATCATGAGCACGATCGAGTACGAGCTCAGCCCTCCCGTATACGCGTCATTAAGGTCGCGCTCGCGCAGCAGCTGCTTGAACACGACGGCGAGCGGGTAGAGCTCCGGCAATTCGTCCGCGTATCGCTTGATGAGGTCGCGCGCGATCAGTCCACTGTGGGTAGACGACGACTCGAATGTGATGTCGATCGGCACACGGGTATCGGCGCTCACGAGCTTCAGCACCGGGATCTTCGCAGTGTCGAGTAGCACGAGTGAGTGTACCCACGCCTGCGCCTCCAGCGCCTTCGCGAGTCGGCGCAGGTTCTTCACTGTGATAACCGCGTCATTCACTTCCACCACGTCCTGTAGAAACCAAAAATATCAGCACTCGCTCGACCTGATACCAAAAATGCACGTAAAGTATCGAACACTTCACTTCTAGCAAACGTACCAGGATCACGAGGTCGACGTCACTGCTCGGCAGCCAGATGCCCGTCGAGTACGAGCCAAACGTCTCAACGTTCGAGTGCGGCCAGAGCGACTGCACGCACGTGCGCACGTTCGTGATCATGAGCTCAATGTGCACCGCCATGTCCTCCACCGTGCTGCGCGTGTACTGCGCATACTCCAAAATCTCCGTGTGCAGTCTGCACATAACGCACGCACACACAGTTCGGTATCAGTCTCAGTCAGCCAAGCCACACTTTATAAATAGATTGATAGATAGCCGCTGCCACGTGGAAATGAATGAATAAATGAATGGCCCATACCTTTCTGTGACAGAGTGGGTTGCCGACTCCTTTCGGCTGCGGCCCCAGCTCGGCAGAAGCTTGGACGACGACGCGGACGAGCCGCTTGGCGCCAAGAAGAGCGTGTGGTTGCGGCTCTTGAGACTGTCCGGGTCCAGCGTCTGCTCGTTCGTGCGCTGCTGTTGCTGCTTGGCCGTCGTCGCACTTGAAGTAGAGGCGGAGGCTGATGGCGTAGCGGTGGCAGCAGTCGTGGCTGTCGTCACGTCCTTTGCGGCGGCGTTCTTCGCGTTCTGCTTCTCCTTCTTCGTCGCCTTTGTCTGCTGCTTTCCCGCGTCTATAGGTTATTCACAAGACAATACAACACGCCCATCACGATTAGAAAACCCCACAACAAAGACAAGCGCCAAACCAAACCAACAAACACAAACAAGAACAAAACTCACTCTTCTTGGCGGCAGTGCTGGCGGCAGCGGGGGTCGTGGCTTTCTTCGTGGTCGTCGCCTGTGACTGCGCCACGAGCGCGCCTGTAGCGATCGCGGTTCCCTGTGGCTGCTTGCTGTTCGGCTGCTTCTGGCTGCTGCTGGTCTGCTGCTGCTTTGGCGGCGCTTTCTTCTTCCTCGCCTGCTCGTCGCCCTTGCTCGGGGGCGGCGCCACCACCCCCTGCCGCCGATGGTCCACCACGATCGCGGCGTCGCGGCTCTTCATTGTCGTTGGTGGTGGTGATGCGAAGTGATTGATGTTCCTGTGGAAGCAGCCGCGTGGACGATTGGATGGATGGATGGATGGAGAGTGAATGGGAATGGGAATGGATGGGGATCGATTGATCGATCAAAGGCTCTCACTCACTCGCTCTCTCCCATAGGTGGAGGTTCGTTCCCCTTCGTTAATGAACAATTGTCCTTATTTTCTTTGCGACCAAAAAGTGCTCGGTCCACCATTGTCCACTATGGATTTTCGAAAAAAATTGGACGCCGGCGATTTTGCGATCGCAAAGAAAATAAGGACAATTGTTCATTAACGAGAGGGGATAAACCCTTCGTTAGTGTCGGCTTCCACAGCTAATATGAATTATAAATTTTAGAATTTCAGCAAATAAAAGGGACCTCATTCAATTATTAAACTCTGAACCCCATGCAAACGAAATATAAATTATACGGATTCATCGTAATAGCGTTCTGCTTTTCTCCACTACAGTACGAAGCAACAAAAAGGAATCAGCTCGACCACTTTGGTGGTCTGGTCTGGTGCCATTATTTTTGCCGATTGCACTCAACACGCGCAGCAATAGAAAGCAAAGCGCACAGACGCCTGTCCTGTGCGGCGCATAACGCGATTTGCTTTCCATCACTCACGCGCGCAGGCAGATAGACATCCCTCCTATATCGCTAGGCGCTGCCTCTCGCAGAGCTCACACTGCTCTCTGCTCAGCTGTGTGCGTTGACAGAATCATCGCTGCCTCCAAGCACTGTCGCTTGTGCCGCTTGGATCTCTAGGGGGCGTGGGAGAGAGACCAGCCATCATCATCGCACTAAGAGCTACCGACACGAACACACTGCCAACTGTATAAAGATGCTGGTGACGCCCGACCTGCTCGCAGACCTCGCGCTGCTGTCGTCGCTGAGCGTGCTCGTGCACTACTTCTTCGGGCTCTACGGCATCGTCGCGGCGGTCGCGGGCGTTTCGCTGCTCGAGCACGGCGCGGAGATCGCCGCGGCGACGCTCGACAAGGTCTCGCGCTATGGCCACTTGAAGAGCGAGATCGCGAAGCAAGCGCAAGGTGCGGTTGAGACGATCCGCCGACGCCGCCCTACGCGCATGCGTGGTGCTAACGATGGTGGAAAGGGCGACGGAGCGACGTGGCGCAACGATGAGTACGACGATAATGGTGAGAGCGACGATCGAGAGCAAGCTGCTGTTGATGATGGTGGCGACGACGATGATATTGAGTATGACTATGATCAAGAAGACGAAGAAGAAGCTGGAGATGGCGATCCGCGAGCGCTGTTGGAGAGGTTCGCGACTGTGGGCTCCGATCTGGCAGACGACTTTGATGAACAGCAGCAGCGACTGCAGCGAAATAGCGGCGTGATGGCTGCGCAGGACGATTTGGGCTCGGAGGAGAGCGCTCAGTCTTCAGAGAACCCCTCCTCGCGTTTGGTGATTCGAGACATCGGCAGTTGCTTCAACGACGACGACAATGATGATAATGAGGTCAGAGACGCGACAGCAGCAGCGGATATTGCAGGCGATGAACGCCAACAGCTACAAGAGCAAGAGCAGAATGCAGACCCAGATGCTGATAGTACCGAACGAATTGATCAGCAACAGCCCAGTACCACAGCGACCCGCAGCAACAGCCTCATGCAGATGAACTCACACGAACCGATCGCGTTCGAGACCGAGCTGTTCCAAGGCCACGTGTATTTCTTCGTGCGCACGGACCCGGAGGATCCGCACTGGACGCGTCTCTTTCACGGCCGTCGACGCATGTTTTGGATCCAAGTGCAGGGCAAATTCAAGCGCGCTCCCACGGGCACCGTGTACCTCGGTGGCGAACTGCCGTCGCAGATCTCGCCGGGCATTTTCACGCGGAGCATCGCGCACGTGATCATGGGCATCATCCAGCAGCTGGTCGGGAGCGTGAACTTCAGCTTTGGCGACGCGAAGAACGAGGTGGTGCCGTCGATCGCGCTGCCGCTCTACCAGTCAGCCGACCAGCTGATAGTGACGCCAGCGGGGGAACGCCCGCCGCCACTCGGCGAGCGGGACTTTGGCGAAAGCGAGGCTGCGCGCAGACTGCGGCGGCAGACACCGCTGGGCAGCGAGAAATACGTCGTGGGCGATACGTACTCGTTCGATTTCCACACGATGTACGTCGACTTGAGTCGGTGGCGAACTGCGAACCTGCCGGGGTTGAGCGAGATGGAGCTGAGCTCGTTCTTCGACTCGCTGCCACTGCGGATGGTGGCGTACGATGTGTGCGCGACGCCGTCCGAGCGGCATCTGCAGCAGCAGAAGGACTATTTGTTCAAGTTTGAGGTCAAGTACGACCGTACGGGTGGTCACAATAGCAGCAGCAGAGATACCAGTGATAGCAACAGCACCAACAACATCCGAACAGCACGAGACGCACGGCAGACGAGGAGAAGAGGACGAACCACGAGTATGCTCGAGCGAACCGAGAGCGAGAACAGCGAGGAGACCGTGTCGGTCGCAGGTGTCATGAGCACAGACGGCAGCGGCGGCATGAGCACCGTGGTGAGCGAAGCGAGCTCGTTCGACGACCAGACGCTCGTGCTCGACGAGGTGCTGTTTCTGAACCAGGAGAACGCGAGGCGGCTCGCCAAGCTCTCGTTCGCGTACCTGTGCTGGCTCGAAGAAGTGGACGTTGCGTCGGGGGTGCGTCGCGTGCAGTATGTGTTTTCCGTGAAGCGCAAAGAGGACGGGGGCGACCATCGTCTCGCGGTGGTCAGTGCGTACGCGCTCAAGGTGCTGTTATTTGGACGGCACAAAGGCGGTGCGAAGAAGCTCAAGAAGCAGCTTACGATGCGTGCCGGTGGCGAAAATGGTGGTGCTGAAATGGACAGCGACGTGCTGCTGCAGCTGAGCTCGCTTCGCTTCCACAGTCAGTCCCGTATCGGCAGCTACAGCACGATCAGCGACGAAGCCTTTGTGATTGCACAGTGTCTGCAGAGACTCGTGGACTCGAAAACCCAGTCTGATGAAAATGGCGATGCAAATGGCGAAATGGACAATGGTGAAGAACCGACCGAGTCTGCCGTGGATGATGACAACACCAGCAGTTCTCTCCAGGACCTGGTCTTTGACGAAGACGTGGCGTTCCAGTCGGCTTTCTATCAGTGCCTGACGCAGCGCAGCCAGCTGCAGGCGCCACAGAGCACGAATCTGAGCTGCTCGCCGTCGAAACTCGGCGTGAACCTGAGCAAGCGCGAGCGCGAGGACATGCGTGTGGTATTTGAAGGCGTCGTGTACCGGTACTACTCGGAGTCGCTGTTGCGGCAGGAGGTGCTTTTCGTCACGCCCGATGAGCTGCTCTTCTACAGATCGTACTCGACCTCGGCCGAGAAACACGTCGCGTGCAACCGCGTGATCGGCGTGCAGGCGATCAAGCTCCCGTGCGCGGAAGACGTGGACGACAAGTGCGCGTTTGTGTTCCAGATCAACACGTTCGCCGAAGAGATCGTGCTTTGTGTGGGCACGGAGCACGCGCGCAACACGTGGATTCGCGTGATCCTGCAACACTGCCAGCCGCAGGACAACTTTAACAGGTCCTTGCTCGGCGACCAACAGATGCACATTTGCTACGCGGCGAGCAAGCCGCTCAAGCCAGCGAACCGGATCAACCTGAACGCGCGCTCGCTGTTTCCTCGACGCCAGCCTAGCGGTGGGAAACCCCAGATGGCAACACCTGATGACGCGCTCCAGATCGCCAAGAAGACGCTCCAGCTCGCGCTGCGCATCCATAACCGTCTCGAAACGAGCGTCGCGGTCGTGGAGATCCTGGAGTTTCTTAATGCTGCGAGCGAGCTGCGCAACGCGGACCTCGACACTCTGCAGCGCGAGTGCTCGCACGAAGCGAAGATGGCGTTCTATCTGAATCTGTACCACGCAGTGCTGGCGCACGCGATGATCTCGCACGGGTTCCCGCGCAGCAAGAGTCAGTGGGATTTCTTTCTGACGCACATGTGCTACAGCGTGGGCGTGAGAAGTCAGCGCAATGGGGTTCAAACCCAGGTGAGCCTGTCGCTCGCGGAGATTGAGCACGTGATCCTGCGCAACCGGATGCCGCAGGCCGACCTCCCGCATTTGAACTTTAGCAAGTTTCTGCACGGCAACAGCATGAACATTGCGCGTTTGGAAGGTCTGGGGGTCGCGCATCCGGATTTCCGACTCATCTTTGCGCTCGCGATGAACCAGAGCGACATGGACGAACAGGTCAGTGGCGCTGGTGGTGGTGGTGTGGTGGTCTACGAGCCAGAGCGAGTGCACGATCAGCTGAATGCCGTCGCGCAGAGTCTGTTGTGGGATGTTCAAGTGGACACTCAATGCAGTAACAACAACAGGGACAACCGTCGCGACACGATCCTGCTGCCGCGCATCTGCGAGTGGTACCGCATGGACTTTGGCGGCGGCGGCTCGCCGCTCTACTGCGTGCGCAAATTGCTCGGATTTCTAGATGACCAAGTGCAGCACCAAGCGCTCGACGCGCTCGAGGACCCACTGGCGACCCGCGTCAAGTTTCGTGCATTCAAGTACGCGCCAAAGGCGAAGTTGCAGGAGCTCGAGCTGCATGAAGTCACTTTGCGTCCGGTGGTGGCATCAGCACGAGGAGGAGGCATGGAGTGAGTTTGAACCAACAAGCAAGCAAAGCAAACTCGAGAGCCAAACACATTTCGCCCAAAATCTGGCAGTTGCTTCTATATATTTATCATTTCGCGCCTCGTCTTCCTTCACGTATTGGTTATGAGGCGTGTCTTTGCCGCCGCCGAGCTTGTTCATTTCTTTGTCGCGAGCCACCCACCCCTCTCTCTCTCTCGACTCTGCATGCATTGCTTCGCTTTGCTCTCAGCTGCCTGTCTGGTCATCATCATCGCACGGGACAATTCTCTTTCATTTTCCTTCTCTCTTGCGACAACGGGCTTCTCGCGTTGGGTGGCTCTGGCCGCGGCAGCGTGTTTCTTTGCGGCGGCGGAATCTCACACGCGCACTCACTCTCGCTGTGGTGAGACCACGCGCACGCGCATGATGGCGGTTCCGCGGATTGGACGAGGCGGAGAGGAGGCAAGGGATGGCGCGTCAAACAAAAAAGATTCATAAATTGGCTGCCACACACGCATCACTTTACACCGCTCAGGAGGACTCGGACTGGGACTCGGACTGGGATGGCGAGGACGGCGCCGGTGTGCGTGGCGGTGCAGTCTCCGTCGGCTCGTTGTGGTTGTCCGCAGTGATCGACTCGAGCATCTTGACAATCCGCTCGTTCTTGTCCTTGTTATACCGCTCCTCGATGATCTTGAAGTGGTGGCAGTCGCGATCCGCACTAATAGATTAAATTCAATACACAAAATGGTTAGCATACCAGAACAGCAATCCTTCTGAGCAGGAACGATAACAGGAAGACGTACTTGTTGTACGGAGGGATCATGATGTCAAGCAGCGCGCAGCCATTGTCGGAAGCGGCGTGGATCTGGTGCAGATTGAACCGTCGCGGGTCCAGCCACATAGTGGACTCAGAGGCGTACGCACCCTCTCGACTCATGCGAGCCCACTTGACTTTCGGGTCCGAGCCAACGATCCTGTGAGGGTTTCAAAAAGAGAGGACAGAATGGCGAGTGAGTATGCGTTAAGAGAGCGCACAAGAGTCGCCACAGCCTTTCACTTACTCTGTGCTCTCGGACACCACTTCTGCTGCATCTTCTCCGAGTTCCTGGGGCGAAACCAGGTCATATGATCGAATGTTCACAGAGCCGTACAAACTGCAACAATACATAACGATACGGAGAACAATACACATACAAAATCAGAACCAGAGCCACCATCAACAAGATGCAGATTTCTCACGGAAGGCAAAGCCTTACATTCTGGTGACGACGCTCATGCCTGGATGGTTGTGCAGCGGGATGTGAGCATTTGGCGGCATGAAGAAAATGCTTCAGACAGACAGGCACACAACAAGGACAAGAGTTAGTCCTATTCACATCCAATAAGCAGCCATCAAAACCAAATACACAACACCGCACATACCCAATGTCGATTGTGTCCGACTCCCAGAGCTTCCAGTAGTGCACGTCGTTCATCGTCTGCGCCACCTGCGGCGTCGGCACGTGGATGCCAAAGTGGTCGGGCGTCATCATGTTCGCGAGCGAGATCACGGGCGAGAGCATGCACTCAAGCTGCTTCATCGACAGCCGCGTGTTCGGGAAGTCTGCGCGCTCGAGACCCAACACGTGCAGCGTCTGGTGGTGCGTGTACAGCAGACGATGCACCCAGAGCTGCACGCCTGTCATGCCCGAGAGCGACTGCTCCTCGACCTTGAGCGCCAGCAGATCCATCTCGTTCTGCGTGCGGCCGTTGCCATTCGCGGTCTCTGTCTCTGGGTCCTCCTGTGGCTGCTGCTTTCGTCGCCGACTGCTCTTCTTCTTGTCGTTGCTCGATGTCGACGTCGCTGGCGACGCCACGTCTGGAGGCGGGAGCGCCGGTCCGATCGTCGCAGCAGCGTGGCTGCCGGTGCCATTGGCTATGCTGCTACTCTTGCTGCTGGTTATTCCGTTCGGCATCTGGGTGTTGGCGATTTTCTGCGGCCGCGGGTTGCCGTCGAGGTCAAAGTCGGTCTCGGCGAGGCTGTTGCGGATCGAGCGCGGACTGATGATCGGACTACCGTTGCACTTGAACACCTGGTGCGGGTCGCCCTCGATGCCGCTGCACGCCTCGCTGGATGGCATGTCGATCTGGATCTTCTTGGTCTCCTTGCGGCGCGGCATGCTGTTGTGACTGTGATGGCTACTGTTGTTACTGGTTCGGTGTTGGCGGACCGGTGCGATCAGGCGGTGGTGGTGCTGCGGGTGGAACTGGGGCTTGTGCTGCGGTCTCGGCTGTTGCTGTAGTTGCTGCTGCTGTTGAACCTGAAGCTGCTCGTGCGGGAAGTTGAACTCGGCCTGGAAGTCCGCGCGTTCGTCGTCCTCGGTCTCGTCGCTGCTGCCGTGGCTGCTGTTGTTCGTGCTGCTACCGCTGGGCTTGGGGTACGGGTGGTACGGGTGGTACGGCTGGTGGTGGTGGTGGTGGTGGAGGTGGAGCCTGTGGTGGTAGCTGCTCTGGTGGTGCGAGCTACTACTGTTGCTGCTGCTGCTCTTCGCGGCGAAGGTCGGGGACGCGGTGGCGGCGGTGGCGAGCGTCGCGAGACTGGCAAAGAGCGACTGCGGGACGGCAGATGCTTGTTGTTGTTGCTGCTCTTGCGGGAAACCTGCTTGCGAAGAAGAAGAAGAAGAAGAAGAAGAGGGGACAACAGCCGCGCGCGTGAGTCTCCGTCTAGCGCAGACGGCGGCGGTGGTGGTGGCCGTGATGCTGCTGGATCCGCTCGTGGTCATCCCCAGCCAGCTTCCTCTTGCGCAGCGCACGCGCATGCGCGCTTGCTTTCAATCGAGTGGGCGTCTGATGTGCTCGGTCCGAGCACGCAAGCGCAAATGGTGAATGCGCCGCGACGAGACAGGAGGCAAGGGGGACGAGCGCACAGGGGGACCCGACAGTCACAGACCACCTGTTCACACAAGGCAGGCAAGGCAAGCGACGATGCAAGCACAAACCAGCACGCAAACAAACGCAGCAAGCGCGCAAGAGACACACACAAGCAACGTTGCTTGCTTCTGCGTGCTTCTGTGTGCTTGTGGTTGTGCGTGCGCTTGTAAAACAAGAAATCATCGAGTAGTCTTACCTGCTTTCCGTTTCTTTAACAGCGGCGGGCGACCGTCGCATAAACACACTCCGCCGCGCGCGCGTGTCGTGTGTAAAACAATCGGCCGCGGGGCAAACTGGCAGTGGGCAGTGGCTGGAAAAGAAGAGGAGGATGGCTCTCTTCCTTTGAAGAAGCTTCGGGCGCGACTGGCTCGGTGGCTCGCTCGCCTCTCGGGACTACTGCTGTGTTTTGGCCCTCAAGCCTTGAGCCGAATTGAGTGAGCGTGTGTCGCGTGATGTGGAAGAGAAACGCGACGCGCGCACCCTGTGATACGGGATTACACAAAGCAGATGATATAGGTTATAGAGCCTACAATAAAAATACCTATATGAAGAGGTCGAGGATTCTTTTTACATTTCAACCAGTTTACGAAATGGGAACAACCAGTGCGAACTTATTCTTTGTGAGCAGGGCATAGGTCCGCACAGGCTTGGATCGCTCAATTTTACTTACTGTAGAGCACATGTTGATCTGGATACCCAATGTTCTCATACAAACAAAAAACCTTACATACAAAACAACCTCATGTTTGCTATGGATACAAACAAAAAAGAGACACCTGCCATAGATGATAATTTGTTGTTTTTTGTGTGGGAGGGTCGGCTATTACAAATACACAGTTTGCGTCACTTTCTTTGGCGACAATTTCGGAGCGTGTCCAGGCCTGAAGCGAGCCCCTCGTGGTAGTGCATGGTTTGGGGTTCCAGATTTAAGCGTCCCCCAGAGTCCTGGACAAAAGCTCAGAAAATTTATTCCAAATAAATCAATGCAAATGAATTCATTTTGACTAAGCCACATCAACTACAACGTCATCTCCCTCTCTCATCACTTCATCGACAACAAGCAAACTCTGCAGTCGCTCTACAAGCTCGTCTCGGAACTGTTCGCTCTCCTCCTCCACTCTTTCATGCCGCTTGAAACCGCTCTTCACAACACTGGATCCCAGCTCAGATCACGCCTTGCATGCCCACATGATTGCATCTGAACGCGACGGTGGCTGAAGTCGAAATGGAACTTCAGTCGCGCGCCCATCGTAAACTCTCAGCTGACGCATCAAAAACTGAATCCACTCCTCGCGCAGCCTGCGTTTCATGGGACCGAACCACACCACGTCAGCTGGCTGGCACACAGAGGTGAGCCCGGGCGAAACTCTGAGTAGGAACACGTTCAAGTCTTGGGCGTGCGCAGCAGCAGCATCGGTCCAATGCGCAGAGAAATCGTCGAGGAGGAGCAGCACAGGCTCGTCCGTGCAGCGATCGGCAAAGTGGTAGTCGAGGAACTCCACGGTCAATTCGGAGTTCCAC